>SDVV010005244.1:0-19391 GCA_016164225.1 Gammarus roeselii | reverse complement strand
ATACAGCTGATTCCCCCTAATTAGGAGGGTGGTTAAGTTAGGCTGACACAGAGTGGGGAGGCGCCACCTCTGTGTCAGCTAAATAGCTAAGACGTTCCCCTTCTGGCGTTTAAAAAACAGAAATGGAATATGAAGCTCTCCTAGATGTTCTACTTCAGAACTAATCCTCTTCCTATCAAATGGCATCCTAGTTTGGGCCACTAGGCCCAATGTTGTCTTACTATACTTGTAAACACTAGTTTACTGCCAAATAGTACGCGTATGGTGGGAAATTGCAGCGAAATGATCATTGTGGCTATTTTATTTGGTTATTGAGTTTCGTGCCTCCGCGACTACCTTGGTAATAACAACATAAGGAGAGGAGAATTATTACCATACCTACGTTTCAAGTTATTATGGCTAAACGGACTCAAACAAATAATGACAAAAAAAAATCTTCCCGATTAGTGATGGTGATGATAAAAAGTATGATCGTCCATGGGCAAGTGACAGTACAATGCATGGTTCGTCTTAGCTTAGTATCACCACGTTGTTGTACTCTCCAGACCTTGCGAGGGCCTCATTCTGTGGGCATCGATCATTCTCTTCATATCCATTCAGTTCAACGAGTTATTGAGGCAGTTTTGTTCACTCGAATATCATCAGCAATGATAATAATTACTGTTCTACAATCTTGTCCTACGATACATAAATAAAGCAAGATTTTGAATGTTTACGATAGAATTAATCAATTAACCAGTTAGGATATTTATCGTGTCAGAGTATCACTCACGTATTTCAATGCATCTCCATATCTATGAGTTCGTGTTTTCAATCGATGTAATGGATATTATTTTTTATATATACCAGAACATATCTTCCTTGACCATCCGTTCTATTACCTTCATCGATTTTCACTCGCCTCGTCTTGCTTTATAACGTTGGAGGTCACAGCTGCCGCAACGACCTGTTTTACTCACATACGAAAAGCAGTCGTTGTTTTGCTTTCAATGCAACGCTTTGTATTCGGGAAACGACTACGATGCAAGCACACGAATTAGAGCGAAGGATTGTTTTTATTATTGTTTGCTATGTCTTAGTTGTTTGTACAATAGCGTGAGGAAAAAAAATCAAAAGGGCGAAGGCAAAGTTTTGTAATTCGTTAGGCTACGATGAATTCGATTTTGCATATTATGGAGTATGACCTAAAATGTTAAGAACTAAACTTACCTAAACCGAATTAAATAATAGTGATCCATATCAGCACCGTGTCGAAAGCAGGGACTAACTAAATTATTACTTTACCTAAAATAAAGAAAATTGAAGCGGAATCACAGTTATCGTCAGACAAGTGTAAATGAAACTAAATATTGTGGTGATGGTCTAACCAGAATAAGACATATAAGGCGTTCTTCATAACGGAAATGAGCTTAGGTATTTGGAATCTCCCAACCTAACATAGCATAGCCCCAATTCTGATAGGACTATTCATGTTCTCCAACTTAACATAACAAAGCCCCAATGCTGTCAGGACTATCAATGTTCCCCCAACCTAATATAACATAGGCCCAATGCTGATAGAACAATTCATGTTCCCCCAACCTAATATAACATAGTCCCAATGCTGATAGGACTATTCATGTTCCCCCAACCTAACATAACATAGTCCCAATGCTGATAGGACTATTCATGTTCCGCCAACCTAACATGACATAGCCTCAATGCTGATAGAATTATTCATGTTCCCCAACCTAACATAACATAGCCCCAATGCTGATAGGACTATTCATGTTCCCCCACCCTAACATTGCATAGCCCCAATGCTGATAGAACTATTCATGTTCCCCCAACCTAATATAACATAGCCCCAATGCTGGTAGAACTATTCTTGTTCCCTCAACCTAACATAGCATAGCTTAATGCTGATAGAACTATTCATGTTCCCCCAACCTAACATAACATAGGCCTAATGATGATAGGACTATTCATGTTCCCCCAACCTAACATGACATAGCCCCAATGCTGATAGAACTGTTCATGTTCCCCCAACCTTACATAAGATAGCCCCAATGCTGATAGGACTATTCATGTTCCCCCACCCTAACATTGCATAGCCCCAATGCTGATAGAACTATTCATGTTCCCCCAACCTAATATAACATAGCCCCAATGCTGGTAGAACTATTCTTGTTCCCTCAACCTAACATAGCATAGCTTAATGCTGATAGAACTATTCATGTTCCCCCAACCTAACATAACATAGGCCTAATGATGATAGGACTATTCATGTTCCCCCAACCTAACATGACATAGCCCCAATGCTGATAGAACTGTTCATGTTCCCCCAACCTTACATAAGATAGGCCCAATGCTGATAGAACTATTCATGTTCCCCTAACCTAACATAACATAGGCCCAATGCTGATAGAACTATTCATGTTCCCCTAACCTAATATAACATAGGCCCAATACTGATAGAATTATTCATGTCCAGTTCCGATTTTGTGTGCGCGTTTTAATGAAGACTGGCACCATTGTAGCCCTCATTACGGTTAAGTACGTACAAAATAGCGCACTGCGGTATTATATTTCCAGCAGATTGGTTCCTGTTCAGGGTCGGTACTAAGCAGCGTTGACGTCAATTTTGCTTGGCTCATGCTGGAAATATACTCAACCCGTTAACCCTTGTCAGTTTTTGAGAGTAAAAAATATTGTATAGAGAGCCGTTAGGTCCCATTCTACTGCACGTTTATCGGTACATACTCTTGGCGTTTAGGTCACTCTATGACTCGCACACTTGGAGGTCCTTGTGAAACTTGGACGAATGCAAATTCTTTTGTAGACACTTGCTTTACCTCCTTAACTGATGTTAGTGCCACAAATTCAGTAACTCAGGAAGTTCATAAATGTTGGACAATTTTTTCAACATTCCAGGGATTATTATTCAGTGCGACTCCTATTTAGTTAGTCATTCATTTGATGTTGGCATTCGCACAAACACTTTATTTCCGTAGTTTCTTTGGTCGAGCTGGCGTTCAGAGTATTATAGCCGTTTTATATATATTAACATGCAAATTATAACGATGTGGAGGTATAGTCTTATTTTTAGTGCATAAATAACTCGAAACTCGTCACCTTCACGGCTGACTGCTCTTTACGTTGGAATTATTACTATTATACAATCTATTGTTGAGCTCTTCACATACACGATTCATAAAGATGCAATTTATTCCGTCAATGTCAGCCTAAAGATTATTGTTTACAGAGGGAACCAGGTTCCCTTGCATGATAGATGACTTGCGCATATAAATGGCTGCTAATCAGCATATATATTAGGAAGCCACTCGTCTGCAGTGGTGGTAAGAAGCCACCTACTGCGCAGATGGTGCTAGTCCATCTACTGCGCAGATTGTTCTAGGGGGTTTGAAAAACAAAATATCTCGGAACACATGGTTTCGCATCTGCATAAAGATGGCAAAACAGCACCACTCACCAGGGCAAGAATGTGGTTAACAGTTGGATGATTCTCATTCCTTCTCGAAAGGTAAAAATATGAAATTATTCAAGATTACTAGTTGAAATGAAGGTATTCAAGATTACTCGTTGAAATGAAGGTATTCAAGGTTACTCGTTGAAATGAAGGTATTCAAGATTACTCGTTGAAATGACAAGTCCGGCCGACTGCCTCGATGCCTTCCTGTCGCCTGCTTCGGTGCCTCGCTTGTTGCCTGTTTCGATGTATCCCTTGTCGCCTGCCTCGATGCCTCCCTTATCGCCTGCCTCACCTTGTCACCTTTCCCCCATGCCGCCTTACCCTCAGAGACATAAAACATTTATTCAGCGTGAAAGTTTGACATCAATATCAAATCAACATAAAGAGGTGTTCCCTTTTACTCTATTCGTGATATCGTTGAGTGGAGTCGTGTTATTGCACATGCAATCTCTCAGGTCACGCTGTCTTTCAGGGGTGGACATGATACTTTATCTAATTGCATATACTCCAATAGTTTTTCAAACTTGCTTGAGATGATTTCTAGACAAAGTAATGGTAGAAACTTTCTAAATACTGAATTCTGCCCAACACTGAAGGTAACGTGGCGGATATTCTCTTCCGAGTGAAGAGTCGTGACTGGTCCTCTTGCATGTGAGGTCTGTCAAGAAACAGGTAATGCCTCCCTCTTGTGGAGTCGGTCAGGGAACGGGTCATGCCTTTTGCTAGTGAAGTCTGTCAGGAAACGGGTCTTGCCTTTTTCTAGTGGAGTCTGTAAGGGGACGGGTTTTGCTTCTTACTAGTGGAGTCTGCCAAGGTACGGGTCTTGCCTACCTCTTGAGGAGTCTGTCAGGAGACAGGTCTTGCCTTTTTCTAGTGGAGTCTATCAGGGGACGGGTTTGGCCTCTTTCTAGAGGAGTCTGCTGGGGACGGGTCTTGCCTGTTTCTAGTGGAGTCTGTCATGGGACGGGTCTTGCCTACCTCTTGTTGAGTCTGCCGGGGGACGGGTCTTGCCTCCCTCTTGTAGAGTCCGTCGAGGGACGGAACTAGTCTCTTACTAGTGGAGTCTGTCAGGGGACTGATCTTGCCTCCCTCTTGTAGAGTCCGTCAAGGGACAGGACTAGTCTCTTACTAGTGGAGTCTGTCAGGGGACTGGTCTTTCCGCTTTCTATTGGAGTCTGTCAGGAGAGGAGTCTTGAATCTTTCAAGTAGAGTCTGTCAGGGGACGGGTCTTGCCTCCCTCTTGTGAAGTCAGTCAAGGGACGAGTCTTGCCTCTTTCTAGTGAAGTCTGAAGGGGACGTGTCTTGCCTCATTCTAGTGGAGTCTGAAGGGACGTGTCTTGCCTCATTCTAGTGGAGTCTGTCAAGGGTGGGGTCATGCCTCCCTCTTGTGGAGTCAGTCAGGGGACGGCTCTTGCCTCTTTCTAGTGAAGTCTGAAGGGGACGTGTCTTGCCTCATTCTAGTGGAGTCTGTCAAGGGTGGGGTCTTGCCTCCCGCTTGTGAAATCTGTCACGGGACGGGTCTTGCCGCTTTCTGGTGCGGTCTGTCAGGGGAAGGTTTTGCCTATTTATAATGGAGTCGTTCAGGGGAGGGTTCTTGCCTCTTTCTAGTGCGGTCTGTCAGAGGATGGGTCTTGCCTCTCACTGTAGGAGTCTGTCAGGAGGGTCACGTGATGTCATCGGGACCTCATTCGTTAGAAGCAAAGCAGTAGAATAATTCAGTTGGCTGTCGCTAAATTAATTGTGAAGGCTGTATTTTGATGTTGCATCAGTAACAGAATGAAAACGATTTAAAATAGTACGTGTTAAGATTTCGAGTTGTATTGAACAAATAACAGCAATGGAGAATTCTATTTTTTCGAAGAATGTATAGTGCCGTCGTGGTTGCAGTTCAGACTATGGTCAGGGCCGAGTAATGCAACGTATAAAAATCTACAATCATGAACGGTAAATTAACACTCCTACTGATAATACAAACTACTATCTTATTAAAAAGAATACCATTTTGTCGAGTAAAGACACATTGAAGGCGAGTTTGAATAAAGTCACAATTGTTTTCGACGTATCGACGTCAGAGCTTCTTTGGTGAGTGTTTTATTTGCGTCGCAACTGTGCTCGACGTGCTATGCCCGAGTTCTAGAGGTATGTTTTAATTACGTTGCAACTGTACTCGACGTGCTGACGACTGAGTTTTTGAGGAGGTGCTTTTATTACGTCACGACTGTGCTCGACTTCATGATGCCAGAGTTTCTTGAGGGTATGTTTTAAGTGCGTCACGACTGTGCTCGACGTGCTGACATCAGGGTTTTTGAGGTCGTGATTAATTACGTGAGGTCTGTGCTCGACGTGCTGACGCCAAAGTTTTTGAGGGCGTGTTTTAAATACGTCACGACTTTGCTCGACATACTGGCGTAACAGTTTTTGATAGCGTGTTTTAATTACGTCACGGCAGTGCTCGACGTAATGACGCCAGAGTTTTTTGAGGCTGTTTTAATTACGTCACGACTGTGCTCGATGTGTTTACGGCAGAGTTTTTTTGAGGGCGTGTTCTAATTACGTCACGACAGTGCTCAATATGCTGACGCCAGAGTTTTTGAGGGCGTGTTTTAATTGCGTCACGACTGTGCTCGACGTTCGGACGTCAGATTTTTTGAGGGCTGTGTTTTGATTACGTCACAATTTTATTCGACGTGATGATGTTTATGCTTCTTAAGAAACCTGCCCTATTTAAGACGTATCTCTGGCAATTTTGTGAATGTATAAAATAAAAAATCCGTACATCAAGGATTAAACGTAAGATAATTTATCTACCATTGCTCGAATATTTATCACGAAGAAACGTCTCGAGGCTGCCGTTGCCAAGATCGGATGAGCATGATATAGGGATAAATCAATATGGAGTATTGAATACGTTAAAGAGGAGTCTTTTTTCTCGATTAGTGAAATGCATTTATAAATTCTAGAATCAATCTCTGCGTACATCCAAACGAAATTGAATGTAAAAGATAAACGTATTAGTGAATTTAAGAATGCAGAACTTTGATAATTTAAGATAGTTAAATAACCAATAGTTATTTCCTACATTACATTCATATTATGTCTATATACGCTTATGGTACACAATAGATGCTCCCCTACGCTGATTCAGCTCTTGAGCACTAAAAGGTCCAGCAAGGAGCCCTCTCATATACACCGAGTCTCGACTGAAATCAGAGATCAGTGACCGCAGAAGAGTCCAACAGCTTGAATAGAATTTCTTCAGCTTCATCAAAGGCTGCTTGCGGTCCCTCCAGACATCCCGTTTCTCAACGAGACGGTCAAGATGGGAAAGTACTTCAGGGCTGTGCCAGATTTATTCAATCACAACATTCTCCACTGCATGTCTCTCACTTCTCCAACGTTGAGGCAACTCCCCAGAAATGTTTTATTTTAGTTATACATCCACTTATTTCTGCTTGCATCATCATTTCTTCAATCTCCTTCCATCCATCCTCTCCATGTGTCCGGCCCACTTTGTGAACTCACAACTCTACTCTGGCCTAAAGATGAATTACAGCCCCTTTTCAGATTCACATTTCCTTATTCCTGATATCATCCACCCGCGTCACTCGCTTGCGGCTTCTCAAACATTTCACATGATAACTTCAACCTCCTTCTACTTCCGCCAGCATCACTCCATTTAGACGCCATTGATTTCACTCGTATCGTTACCTCTTGAACATCTACTTGCTTTGCTTTCCCCCGTAATTAGTCGCAACTTCCTCCTTCCACACACCCTACCAAACTCAGACACCTGCCTACACAACCTCTCCTCCTCCAGCCATTGACTGTACTGCCAACTCCGTCTATTCTTTTTGTGCAACTCAAAACATCGACTCAATACACTCCCCAACCACTCCATCTACACACACAATGAACACCGCAAGGGGCATTGCACAACCTTGTCACAGACCCACTTTCACATGGAACCATTCCCTCACCACGCTTTGTACTCTGGAACACGCTCTGATGCCAACATTGAAACTCTGCAGCGCTAAATCAAACTCGCGCCAACTCCACACAGATGCAGCTCCATCTACATCGAATCTCAGGCGACTTCATCGCTTTCATTCTCTAGGTCCGTGGGCCAAGTAAACATCCTTGCTCTTCACTCGGAACATCTCACACACTTTCTTATTGTAAAAATCGGATTAACTCAGCCTTCACTGACTCAATTGTCCCAAAGTTGAAACAAATAATGGAACTGAACAGTGAGCTAAAATTAGCCTCTAACGTGAGCTTGAACAGTGAGCTAAAATCAGTCATTAACGAGAGCTTGAACAATGAGCTAAAATCAGCAATTAACAAGATCTTGGACATGGAGCAAAAATTAGTCATTAACGAGAGCTTGAACAGTGAGCTAAAATTAGCCATTAACGAGAGCTTGAACAGTGAGCTAAAATCAGCCAGTAACGAGAGCTTGAACAGTGAGCTAAGATCAGTCATTTACGAGAGCTTGAACAGTGAGCTAAATCAGCAATTAACGATGGCTTGAACAGTGAGCTAAAATCAGCTATTAACGACAGCTTGAACAGTGAGCTAAAATCAGCCATTAACGAGCGCTTGAACAATGAGCTAAAATCAGCCATTGACGAGAGCTTTAACAGTGAGCTAAAATCAGCAATTAACGAGATCTTGAAGATAGAGCTAAAATCAGCCATTGACGAGAGATTGAACAGTGAGCTAAAGTCAGTCATTAACGAGAGCTTGAACAATGAGCTAAAATTAGCCATTAACGAGAGCTTAAACAGTGAGCTAAAATCAGCCATTAACGAGAGCTTGAACAGTGAGCTAAAATCAGTCATTAACGAGAGCTTTAACAGTGAGCTAAAATCAGCCATTGACGAGAGCTATATAAAAAAATATTTAGCTCTTCTACCACAGTCTCTTTCAACCAATGCAATCCAGTTAAGGCCGGTTAAGACTAGGTGACCTGGGGAATGTGGGGTACTCGTGGGACCCGCGGAAGGGGAGGACCCAGATGATTCGGGAACCCGAGGGACTTGGAAGACCAAGTCCCTCAGGTTCCCGAGGGACTTGGGCACTTGGACTCTGGGACCTCTGCTCTCACCTTCCCTCGTAGTAAAACCCATGCACAGAACAATGTACATATTTGGAATACTTGAGTAGAAAAAATAGTTTTTTAGTTCACGGATTACTGGCACAGAAGGGGAGAGTCGCGTCGAGGCTGGTCGAGGTGCGTCGAGATCAGTCGAAACATGTCGAGGCAAGTTGAGTATGGTTGGACGAGTCGAGACTGGCTGAAATTAGTTGAGATAAGCCGAGACGAGGAGACTCGAGGGATCCCGGGGAGCTCGAGGGACTCGGGGGACTTGGGTTGCTCTCCGGGACCCATCGGGCTCTTTTGAGACCCGAGAGACCTCTGCACCCCCCCCGCTTCTGCTCCCACCCTATCCCCTTATACAATAAGTGTGATGTCAATAATCTGAGCCTCCTCACGGTTCACATTTTTGTCAATTGAAATGATGCAAGTGTATTTGTGAGAGAATTCCTGTTTGTGATTTTATGAATAAGTGTTTTTTCAGTCTGTGCTCGCTTGCACGTGCACGGACCATATGTAATTTTTGTGGTTTACTTGGACCGCGTAGCTAAAAACTTTGTGATGCGTTGCTTTTGAAGTTGATCTGATCCGTGGAGCCGTAGACCTTGTACCAATTTCGACGATACTATCTGTGCGCACTGTGCGCACATATTACTGTGCACACATATACTGTGCGCACATATTACTATTGAAGTTATAAGTGGTTGGAGGTGGGGATTTGTTTCGTCTGAGTCTTTATCTCACCGGAAATAATAAATCGTACTGTAACTGAACTAGACCTCGTAGCTGTGAACATCGTGTTGCGTTGCTGTCGGAGCTGACTTTGTCCGTGTAGCCGTAAACCTTGTACCAAAGTCGACGATGCTACCTGTACGCACCAGCGTGCGTACATATTACTCTTGAAGTTTTAAATGATTGGAAGCGGAGATCCGTTTCGTCTCAGCATTTTTCTCGTTCACACCAACGTGTGTCTGACTCGACGGAAAATTTTCAAATTGTTCTAACCAAGATAACGTGATTTTTCTCACACACAAAGTTGTGCGAGCCTACTGGAGTCCATGATCATCGAGTCCTACGTGGGAGCCTGTTTTGATTCACGTTGAGGCTGCGGGGGAATTGAGGCTTAAATCAAATTAAATTAAATCAAATCAAATTGACTTTGCACTGCTTGCACCGGCCGCTTATAAGAGGATCAGAGTAGAAGAAGCCCAACATGTGATTATTCATCACATTTCCTCTTGCATTGTTTGTTTCACAAATCATAACTTGGAAAAGATGCCCTGAAATGTCGCATAAGCGCAGGCTAAGAAACAACATAGTGGAACACTTAGGAGTGGCTGATAATTGGAAGTAATCTGATTTGTGTGCAGGGATGGAGGAGGGGAAATACTTTTATCAAGCTTCTGGAAGCGCTGTTCAAATTAAACAGGAACGCACTATACGTATAGACTGCATTAAATTAGTGGGAAGGCAATAAATGAGGAAAAATGTTCTCCGTGAAACAAAACTAATATAGCGTTCACGAATTTATTCACCCCAACTTCGAAACAGGAACAATTTTACCTTCCATATAACTACTAGTTCTTAAATCTGTAGGGACCGAAATTCATGGTTTAGCAGCTCTGTTGTCCAAAAATGGTTGGGTTTGTGTAGACGAGGTTAGGTGAGTTTGCGAATCCGGATTGGTACAAAGATTATACATAGGATTATTGCTCGTGAAAAATCGTTATTGTGTAAGCCTAGTCAACGAAAACTTCCGTGGAAAAGTTAATGATGTGACACAGCAGGACTTTAGTTTGGTTACAAGACATGGGTTAGTGGTCTAACGACTCGCTTTCGACTAAAATTGATAGCTTTTGACTTAGATTCTTAAGTAAACGCATTCATGTTCATACTGTCAGAAAATGATGCCTAAGGCTACATGTAGCACAATCGATTCTTGGCCGACGCTGTTAGACAATTCCAAATTTTGTCCAGAATGCCAGGAGCTTTAGACGAGTTGCTAGCGGCCAAAAAGGTGTGCTCGTTCCAGTTGTGCTATCGTCAACTCTTTCACTTTAGTTTCTGCGATATTTTCTATTGGTTGACCTTTCAATTGTTTATCATCGGATGGTCCCGTCTTTCACTTTGTTCACCGACGGAAAACACTGTGAAAACAACATACCCGGTCATGGAGTAGCGTGGTTCAAAAACAGGATTGTGATTCGAGTTAAGCCTTTTCAAACTCATGTTAAGGTTGTCGAAATTCGTGTGGTTTCTATACCGTTGAGCTGGCTTTACATGCACGAACTTGGGTGGCTTTACATGTTCTGTTGTGTTGCGGCCATTGCGAATGGCTTCTTTAAAATATCAAGCTCTCTGATGAATTCAGTTTGAGTTTATGTTTGACCTACACTCTCACATAACCTGATACAGACGACGAAACTTCACTATATTCAAATTCCCTGTGCAAAAATTTAATATAAATAATCGAAATCACAGACACAGAACATAAATACAAATAGCGTCTCCCATCCAATTCGTCAGAATTGCCGAATGAGCCGCAGCCGAGCTGCTCGAGGTTTCGGATGCGCTGGAGGCCAAGCGCTGAGCGTTCAGACAAGGCCAATGTTAGTGGCCATAAAGAGCAAGGAGGAAGGAAGCGGATGCTTGCTGAACGACTCGGCTGTAAGACGACGCAGTGGAAGGGCCCGACATTCAGAAGCTGATAATAATCTTTGCCTTTGCACAATATTCATCATGGTAGATACCAAAAAAAGAGTTTTGATCCATCGTGAAAAGACACCTTCAAATATCTCAAAGCCCGCCTACACTTCCTTCATTCCATGCACTGGGTTGCATTGGATGAAGGAGATTGCTGTAGAAGAGTTAAACATTCTTTTGTATTGCTCTCGTTAATGACTGACTTTAACTCACTGTTCAAGCTTTCGTTAATGGCTGATTTTAGCTCACTCTTCAAGCTTTCGTTAATGGCTGATTTTAGCTCACTGTTCAAGCTCTCGTTAATGGCTGATTTTAGCTCACTGTTCAAGCTTTCGTTAATGGCTGATTTTAGCTCACTGTTCAAGCTCTCGTTAATGGCTGATTTTAGCTCACTCTTCAAGCTTTCGTTAATGGCTGATTTTAGCTCACTGTTCAAGCTTTCATTACTGGCTGATTTTAGCTCACTGTTCAAGCTCTCGTTAATAGCTGATTTTAGCTCACTGTTCAAGCTCTCGTTAATGGCTGATTTTAGCTCACTGTTCAAGCTTTCGTTAATGGCTGATTTTAGCTAACTGTTCAAGCTTTCGTTAATGGCTGATTTTAGCTCACTGTTCAAGCTCTCGTTAATGGCTGATTTTAGCTCACTCTTCAAGCTTTCGTTAATGGCTGATTTTAGCTCACTTTTCAAGCTCTCGTTAATAGCTGATTTTAGCTCACTGTTCAAGCTCTCGTTAATGGCTGATTTTAGCTCACTCTTCAAGCTTTCGTTAATGGCTGATTTTGGCTTACTGTTAAAGCTCTCGGTAATGACTGATTTTAGCTCACAGTTCAAGCTCTCGTTAATTGCTGATTTTAGCTCACTGTTCAAGCTCTCGTTGATTGCTGAATTTAGCTCACTGTTCAAGTTATCGTTAATAACTGATTTTAGCTCACTGTTCAGTTCCATTATTTGTTTCAACTTTGGGACAATTGAGTCTGTGAAGGCTGAGTAAATCCAATATTTACAATAAGAAAGTGTGTGAGATGTTCCTAGTGAGGAGAAAGGATGTTTACTTGGCCCACGGACCTAGAAAATGAAAGCGATAAAGTCGCCTGAGATTCGATGTAGATGGTGCTGCGTCAGTGTGGAGTTGGCGCGAGTTTGATGGGAGCGCTGCAGAGTTCCAATGTTGGCAACAGGCGTGTTCCAGAGTACAAAGCGTGGTGAGGGAATGGTTCCATGTGAAAGTGGGACTGAGACAAGGTTGTGCAATGCCCCTTCCGGTGTTCATTGTGTGTGTAGATGGAGTGGTTGAGTAGTGTATTGAGTCGATGTTTTGAGTTGCACAAAAAGAATAGACGGAGTTGGCAGTACAGTCAAGGGCTGGAGGAGGAGAGGTTGTGTAGGCAGGTGCCTGAGTTTGGTAGGGTGTGTGGAAGGTGGAAGTTGCGACCAAATACGGGGGAAAGCAAAGCAAGCAGATGTTCAAGAGGTAACGATACGAGTAAAATTAATGGCGTCTAAATGGAGTGATGCTGGCGGAAGTAGAAGGAGGTTGAAGTTATCAAGTGAAATGTTTGAGAAGCCGCAAGCGAGTGACGCGGGTGGATGATATCAGGAATAAGGAAATGTGAATCTGAAAAGGGGCTGTAATTCATCTTTAGGCCAGAGTAGAGTTGTGAGTTCACAAAGTGGGCCGGACACATTTAGAGAATGGATGAAGGGAGTTTTAAGAAATGATGATGCAAGCAGAAATAAGTGGATGGATAACGGAAATAAAACATTTCTGGGGAGTGGCCTCAACGTTGGAGAAGTGAGAGAGCATGCAGTGGAGAATGTTGTGATTGAATTAATCTGGCACAGCCCTGAAGTACTTTCCCATCTTAACCGTCTCGTTGAAAAACGGGATGTCTGGAGATGAGGGACCGCAAGCAGCCTTTGATGAAGCTGAAGAAATTCTATTCTAGCAGGTGGACTCTTTTGCGGTCACTGATCTCTGAGTTAAGTCGAGACTCAGTGTGTAAATGAGCAGGCTCCTTGCTGGACCTTTTAGTGCTTAAGAGCTGAATCAGCGTAAGGGAGCATCTATTGTGTACCACAAGCGTATGTAGACATAATATGAATATAATGTGGAAAATAACTATCGATTCAAAGCATCCGTAAACATGGCATTGATAAACTATCTTAAATTATCAAATTTCTGCATTTTTGAATTCACCAATACGTTTATCTTCTACATTCAATTTCGTTTGGATTTACTCAGAGATTGATTCTAGAATTTATAAATGTATTTCATTAATCGAGAAAAAGGACTTCTCTCTAACGCATTCAATACTCCACATTGTTCTATCCTAATATATCATGCTCATCCGATCTTGGCAACGGCAGCCTCGAGACGTTTCTTCGTGACAAATATTAGTGCAATGGTAGATAAATTACCTTTCGTTTAAATCTTGATGTATGGATTTTTTATTTTATACATTCACGAAATTCACAGAGATACGTCTCAAATAAAGGCAGGTTTCTTAAGAAGCATAAACATCATCACGTCGAGTTCAGTTGTGACGTAATTAAAACACACCCTCAAGAAACTCTGGCATCACGACGTCGAGCACAGTCGTGACGTAATTAAAACACGCCCTCAAAGACTCTGGCGTCAGCACGTCAAGCACAGCCGTGACGCAAGTAAAACGCACTCACAAGAAACTGTGACGATCACTTCTTCGAGCACAATCGCGACGTAATTTAAACACGCACTCGAGAAACTGGAGCCAGCACGTCGAGCACAGTCGTGACGAAATTAAAACTCGCCCTCAAAAACTCTGGCGTCAGCGTGTTGAGCACAGTCGTGACGTAATTAGAACACGCCCTCAAAAAACTCTGGCGTAAGCACATCAAGCACAGTCGTGACGTAATTAAAGCACAACTTCAAAAAACTCATGCGTCACTACGTCGAGCACTGCCGTGACGTAATTAAAACACGCCATCAAAAACTATGGCGTCAGCATGTCGAGCACAGTCGTGAAGTGATTGAAACACGTCCACAAAAACTCTGCCGTCAGCACGTCGAGTACAGTTGCAACGTAATTAAAACATACCTCTAGAAACTCTGGCATAGCACGTCGAGCACAGTTGCGACGCAATTATAACACTCAAAAAAGAAGCTCTGACGTCGATACGTCGAACACAATTGTGACTTTATTCAAACTCACCTTCCATACTGTTTTCACTCGACATAATGGTATTCTTCTTAACAAGCTAGTATTTTTTATTATCAGTAGGAGTGTTAATTTAACGTTCATGAGTGTAGATTTTTATACGTTGCATAACTCGGCCCTGACCATAGCCTGAACTGCAACCACGACGGAACAATACATTCTTCGAAAAAATAGAGTTCTCCATTGCTATTATTTATTCAATGTAGCTTGATATCTTTACCTGTAAACTTCAAACCTTTTTCTGTTTGTCACTGATACTACCCCTAAATACAGCCTTCACAATTAATTTAGCGACAGTCGACTGAATTATTCTACTGCTTTGTTCCTAACGAATGAGGTCCCGATGGCATCAAGAGACCCTCCTGACAGACTCCTAAAGTGAGAGACAAGACTCATCCCCTGACAGGCCGCACTAGAAAGAGGCAAAACCCGTCCCCTGACAGACTCCACTATAAATAGGTAAAACCCATCCCCGGACAGACTCTACTGGAAAGAGGCAAAACCCGTCCCCTGACAGACTCCACTAAAAAGAGGCGAGACCCGTCCCCTGACAGACTCCACGAGAGGGAGGTATGACCCGTCCCCTGGCAGACTCCATTAGAAAGAGAATAAACCCGTCCCTTGACTGTCTCTACAAGAGGGAGGCAAGACCCCACCCTTGACAGACTCCACTAGAAAGTTGCACGACACGTCTCCTTTCAGACTTCACTAAAAAGAGGCAAGAGTCGTCCCCTGACTGACTCCACAAGAGGGAGGCAAGACCCGTCCCCTTACAGACTCTACTTGAAAGATTCAAGACTCCTCCCTTGACAGACTCCAATAGAAGGAGGCAAGACCAGTCCCCTGACAGACTCCACTAGTAAGAGACTAGTCCTGTCCCTTGACGGACTCTACAAGAGGAAGGCAAGACGAGTCCCCTGACAGAGTCCACTAGTATGTGACTAGTCCCGTCCCTTGACGGACTCTACAAGAGGGAGGCAAGACCCGTCCCCTGGCATTCTCAACAAAAGGTAGGCAAGACCCGTCCCTTGACATACTCCACTAGAAACAGGCAAGACCCGTCCCCTAGCAGACTACACTTGTTAGAGGCAAAACCCGTCCCCTGATAGACTCCACTAGCAAAAGGCAAGACCCGTCCCTTGACAGACTCCACCAGAAAAAGGCAAGACACGTTCCGTGACAGACTGCACAAGAGGGAGGCATTACCAGTCACGACTCTTCACTCGGAAGAGAATATCCGCCCCGTTACCTTCAGTGTTGGGCAGAATTTAGTATTTAGAAAGTTTCTACCTTAGCATTGGCTAGAAATCATTTCAAGCAAGTTTGAAAAACTATTTGAGTAAATGTATCTAGATAAAGTATCATGTCCACCTCTGGGAGAGAGCGTAACCTGAGAGATTGCATGAGGAACAACACGACTCCACTCAACGGAATCACGAATAGAGTACAAGGGAAGACCTCTTTATGTTGATTTGATATTGATGTCAAACTTTCTTGCTGAATAGATATTTTATGTCTCTGAGGGTAAGGCGGCATGGGGGAAAGGTGACAAGGTGAGGCAGGCGATAAGGGAGGCATCGAGGCAGGTGACAAGGAATACATCGAAACAGGCGACAAGCGAGGCACCGAAGCAGACGACAGGAAGGCATCAAGGCAGGTGGCCGGAGAGGCAGTCTTCACTTGTCATTTCAACAAGTAATCTTGAAGAACTTCATATTTTTGACTTTTGAGAAAGAATGGGAATCACCCGACTGTTAATCACATTCTTGCCCTGGTGAGTGGTGCTGTTTTGCCATCTTTATGCAGATGCGAAACCATGTGTTCCGAGATATTTTGTTTTCTCAAACCCCCTAGCATCATCTGCGCAGTAGATAGACTAGCACCATCTGCGCAGTAGGTGTATTCTTACCGCCACTGCAGACGAGTGGCTTCCTAATATATATGCTAATTAGCAGCCATTTATATGCGCAAGCCATTTATCTTGCAAGGGAACCTGGTTCCCTCTGTAAACAATAATCTGTAGGCTGACGTTGACGGAATAAATTGCATCTTTATGAATCGTGTATGTGAAAAGCTCAACAAAAGATTGTATAATAGTAATAATTCCAACGTAAAAAGCAGTCAGCCGTGAAGGTGACATGTTTCGAGTTATTTATGCACTAAAAATAAGATTATACCTCCACATCTTTATAATTTGCATGTTAATACATATATATATATATATATAGAAGCGGCTATAATACTCTGAACGCCAGCTCGATCAAAGTAACTACGGAAATAAAGATTTTGTGCGAATGCCCACATCAAATGAATGACTAACTAAATAGGTGTCGCACTGTATAATAATTCGTGTTATGTTGAAAAAATGTCCAACATTTATGAACTTCCTGAGTTTCTGATGTTGCGGTACTAACATCAGTTACGGAGGTAAAGTAAGTGTCTACAAAACAGTGTCTACAAGTTTCACATTGACCTCCAAGTGTGCGAGTCATAGAGTGACCTGAACGCCAAGAGTATGTACCGATAAACGTGCAGTAGAATGGGACCTTACGGCTCTCTATACAATATTTGTTAATCTCAAAAACTGACAAGGGTTAACGGGTTGAGTATAATTCCAGCATAATCCAAACAGAATTGACGTCAACGCTTCTTAGTAACGACCCTCAACAGGAACCAATCTGCTGGAAATATAATACTGCAGTGCGCTATCTTGTACGTACCTAACTGTAATAAGGGCTGCAATGGTGCCAGTCTTCATAAACGCGCACGCAAAATCGAAACTGAACATGAATAGTTCTATCAGCATTGGACCTATGTTATATTAGGTTGGGGGAACATGAATAGTTCTATCAGCATTGGGGCTATGTTATGTTAGGTTGAGGGAAAACGAATAGTTGTATCAGCATTGGGCCTATGTTATATTAGGTTGAGGGAACATGAATAGTTCTATCAGCATTGGGCCTATGTTATGTTAGGTTGGGGGAACATGAATAGTTCTATCAGCATTGGGCCTATGTTATGTTAGGTTGGGGGAACATGAATAGTTCTATCAGCATTGGGCCTATGTTATGTTAGGTTGAGAGAACATGAATAGTTCTATCAGCATTGGGCCTATGTTATATTAGGCTGAGAGAACATGAATAGTTCTATCAGCATTGGGGCTATGTTATGTTAGGTTGGGGGAACATGAGTAGTTCTATCAGCATTTGGGTTATGTTATGTTAGGTTGAGAGAACATGAATAGTTCTATCAGCATTGGGCCTTTGTTATATTAGGCTGAGAGAACATGAATAGTTCTATCAGCTTTGGGCCTATGTTATATTAGGTTGAGGGAACATGAATAGTTCTTTAAGCATCAGGGCTATGTTATGTTAGGTTGGGCGAACATGAATACTTCTATCAGCATTGGGGTTATGTTATGTTAGGTTGGGGGAACATGAATAGTTCTATCATCATTGGGGCTATGTTATGTTAGGTTGTGGGATTTCAAATACCTAAGCTCATTTCAATTATGATGAACGCCTTATATGTCTTATTTTGGTTAGACCATCACCGCATTATTTAGTTTCATTTACACTTGTCTGACAATAACTGTAATTCCGATTCCATTTTTTTAGGTAAAGTAGAAATTTAGTTAGTCCCTGCTTTCAATACGGTGCTGATATGGAACACTGTTATTTGATTTAATTTAGGTAAGTTTAGTACCTAATATTTTAGGTCATACTCCATATTATGCAAAATTGAATTCATCATAGCCTAACGAATTGCAAAACTTTGTCTCCGATCTTTTATGTTCTTTTCTCCTCATTTTATTTTACGAACAGCCAAGATATAGCAAACAATAATAAGAACAATCCTTCGCTCTAATTTGCGTGTTTGCATTGTCGTCGTTTCAAGAATACAAAGCGTTGTATTTAAAGCAAAACAACGACTGCTTTTCGTATGTGAGTAAAACAGGTCGTTGCGGCAGCTGTGACCTCCAACGTTATAAAGCAAGACGAGACGAGGGAAAGTTGATGTTGGTAATAGAACGGATGGTCGAATAAGATTTGTTCTTGTACCTATATAAAAATAAAATCCATTACATCGATTGAGAGCACGAACTCATAGATATGGAGATGCATAAAAAAATGTGAGTTATACTCTGACACGATAAATTTCCTAACTGGTCAATTGATTGATTCAAACGTAAACATTCAAAATCTTGCTTTATTTATGTATCGTAGGACAAGATTGTAGAACAGTAATTATTATCATTGCTGATGATATTCGAGTGAACAAAACTGCCTCAATAACTCGTTGAACTGAATGGATATGAAGAGAATGATCGATACCCACAGAATGAGGCCCTCGCAAGGTCCGGAGAGTACTACAACGTGGTGATACTAAGCTGAGACGAACCATGCATTGTACTGTCACTTGCCCATGGACGTTCATACTTTATATCATCACCATCACTAATCGGGAAGAATTTTTTTTGTCATTATTTGTTTGAGTCCGTTTAGCCATAATAACTTGAAACGTAGGTATGGTAATAATTCTCCTCTCCTTATGTTGCTATTACCAAGGTAGTCGCGGAGGCACGAAACTCAATAACCAAATAAAATAGCCACAATGATCATTTCGCTGCAATTTCCCACCATACGCGTACTATTTGGCAGTAAACAAGTGTTTACAAGTATAGTAAGACAACATTGGGCCAAGTGGCCCAAACTAGGATGCCATTTGATAGGAAGAGGATTAGTTCTGAAGTAGAACATCTATGAGAGATTCATGTTCCATTTCTGTTTTTTTAAACGCCAGAAGGGGAACGTCTTAGCTATTTAGCTGACACAGAGGTGGCGCCTCCCCACTCTGTGTCAGCCTAACTTAACCACCCTCCCAATTAGGGGGAATCAGCTCTATGTCTATACGTACATA
>SDVV010005243.1:0-19392 GCA_016164225.1 Gammarus roeselii | reverse complement strand
CACTCGTCATATCTATATTGTACGGTTATGCATTCATTGATGTGAAACGTGTTCGTAGCACCACTCCTACTTGGAGTTTTCTCTAATACGGTGTCGCCTAAGTCATAACGTTACAATCCTGTAAGATTGCTCATCTAACCTCTGCACTCCACTATTGTACTATTCGAATATTCCCCCAATTTAATTGCGTTCCGGCGGTTTGAATTGCCAACTCCGCCCATAATTGATGCCAATGACACGTTGCTCAGCGATGATCGCACTATTGTAGTGATGTGAGCCCGCATGTATTTCATACGGTGTATTCATATTTCTATGTATAATTCATGTCGAGTATCCACCCCTTTGTTATTGTACAACAATGTAGACCTCTCATTAAAATATGTTAGCACATTTCGATTTCCCAACCCCAAACTCTCGGGACTTTCTAACCCCGAGCATGCGTGTTTCCCACCCTGTGTATATGTTATTTTCCCCACCCATGTATTTGATAGTTCCCACCTAATGTATTTGTAATTTTTCAACCCTGCGTGTCATCGGTTTTCCCAAAGCCACGTAGCCGTGAATATTTTTTTCAAAATAGACGTTTTCTGGATGAACATTGATGATATTATTGTAAATAATAGTTTGCTTCATAAAATCCGAACAGGCGGCCCCTGGAGACGAGCTGCGACAAATTCAAATTGAAATCTCGTTTTCGTTAATTCAAAGAGTGAATTTAGTAATAAAGCTTCATGTCCTGTACTTAGTAATTGAGTTATTTAAAAATTGAGAACCCATTGCCAGGCAATGGAAATAAATGATCTAATAATACTAATAATAAAATTCACCTAACTTCCCTCTTGACCTTCCACCACTCTTAACCTACTCACCTTACCTTACCTCCCTCATGTCCTCCATCCACTCTCACCCTACATCCCCCTTGACCTCCCTCCACTCTCACCCTACTCACCTTACCTTACCTCCCTTTCGACCTTCCTCCACTCTTACCCTACTCACCTTACCTTACCTCCCTCATGTCCTCCATCCACTCTCACCCTACTCACCTTACCTTCCTCTTGACCTCCCTCCACTCTCACCCTCTCACCTAACCTCCCTCATAACCTCTCTTCACTCTCACCCTACTCACCTGACCTCCCTCCTGACCTCCCTTCACTCTCACCCTACTCACCATGCCTCCCTCTTGACCTCTTTTCACTCTCACCCTGCTCACCATACCTCCCTCTTGACCTCCCTTTACTCTCACTCTACTCACTATACCTCCCTCTTGACCTCCCTTCTCTCTCACCCTACTCCCCTTACCTCTCTATTGACCTCCATCCACTCGCACCCTACTTACCATACCTCCCTCTTGACCTCCCTCCACTCTCACCCTACTCACCTTACCTCCCTCTCGACCTGTATCAAATGTTCTTTTCAGTTGCTGGCCCGAGGCACGATAAACTTTTGTGCTAATTGGATTCGTTGGCGGGCCTCATGGCGTGTTGTCTCGTCATGCGGTGTTGTCTCGTCATGCGGTGTTGTCTCGTCATGCGGTGTTGTCTCGTCATGCGGTGTTGTCTCGTCATGCGGTGTTGTATCGTCATGCGGTGTTGTCTCGTCATGCGGTGTTGTCTCGTCATGCGGTGTTGTCTCGTCATGCGGTGTTGTCTCGTCATGCGGTATTGTCTCGTCATGCGGTGTTGTCTCGTCATGCGGTGTTGTCTCGTCATGCGGTGTTGTCTCGTCATGCGGTGTTGTCTCGTCATGCGGTGTTGTCTCGTCATGCGGTGTTGTCTCGTCATGTGGTGTTGTCTCGTCACGCGGTGTTGTCTCGTCACGCGGTCTTGTCTCGTCATGGCGTGTTGTCTCGTCATGCGGTGTTGTCTCGTCATGCGGTGTTGTCTCGTCATGCAGTGTTGTCTCGTCATGCGGTGTTGTCTCGTCATGCGGTGTTGTCTCGTCATGCGGTGCTGTCTCGGCATGTCGTGTTGTCTCGTCATGCGGTGTTGTCTCGTCATGCGGTGTTGTCTCGTCATGGCGTGTTGTCTCGTCATGCGGTGTTGTGTCTCGACATGCCGTCATGGCGTGTTGTCTCGTCCTGCGGTGTTGTGTCTCGACATGCCGTCATGCCGTGTTGTCTTGTCATGCCGTGTTGTCTCGTCATGCCGTTATGCCGTGTTGTCTCGTCATGCCGTGTTGTCTCGTCAGGCCGTCATGCCGCGTGGTCTCGTAATGCCGTGTTGTCTCGTCATACCGTGTTGTCTCGTCATGCCGTGTTGTCTCGGCATACCGTGTTGTCTCGTCATGCAGTGTTGTGTCTCGACAAGCTGTCATGCCGTGTTGTCTCGTCTAGCCGTGTTGTCTCGTCATGCGGTGTTGTGTCTCGATATGTCGTCGTACTGTGTTGTTTCGTCATGCGGTGTTGTCTCATCATGCGGGGTTGTGTCTCAACATGCCGTCATGCAGTGTTGTTTCGTCATGCGGTGTTGTCTCGTCATGCGGTGTTGTGTCTCGACATTCCATCATGCCGTGTTGTCTCGTCATGTGGCGTTGTCTCGTCATGAGGTGTTGTGCCTCGACATGCCGTCATGCCGTGTTGTCTTGTTATGCCGTGTTGTTTCGTCATGCGGTGTTGTGTCTTGACATGCCTTCAAGCCTTGTTGTTTCGTCATTCGGTGTTGTCTCGTTATGCGGTGTTGTGTCTCGATTTGCCGTCATGCCGTGTTGTTTCGTAATGCGGTGTTGTGTCTCGTCATGCCGTCATGCCATGTTGTTTCGTCATGTGGTGTTGTCTCGTCATGCGGTGTTGTATCTCATGCCGTCAAGTCGTCATGCCGTGTTGTCTCGCCATGCCGTGATGTCTCGCCATGCCGTGATGTCTCGTCATGCCGTACTGTCTCGCCATGCCGTGTTGTCCGTCATGCCGTGTTGTCCCGTCATGCCGTGTTGTCTCGTCATGCCCTCATGTCGTGCTGTGTCTCGTCATGCCGTCACGACGTGTTATCTCGTCATGCCGTGTTGTATCTCGACATGCCGTGTTGTATCTCGCCATAACGTCACGACGTGTTTTCCGTCATGCCGTCACGCCGTGCTGTGTCTCGTCTTGCCGTCAAGCTGTGTTGTCTCGTCAAGCCGTCACGCCGTGTTGTCTCGTCACGCCGTGTTGTCTCTTCATGCCGTCATGCCGTGTTTTCTCATCATGCCGTCATGCGGTGTTTTCTCGTCATGCCGTCACGCTGTGTTGCCCCGTCATCTCGTGTTGTCTCGTCATGTCGTCTTGCCGTGTTGTCTCGTCATGCCGTCATGCCGTTTGTTTTCGTCATGCCGTCATGCCGTGTTGTCTCGTCAAGCCGCCATGTCATGTTGTCTCGTCATCCCGTCAAACCGTATTGTCTGGTCATGCCGTCACGCTGTGTTGTCTTGTCATGCCGTCATGCCGTGTTGTCTTCATGCCGTGTGGTCTCGTCATGTCATCATGCCGTATTGTCTCGTCAAGCCGTCATGTCGTATTGTCTCGTCAAGCCGTCAAACCGTGTTGTCTCGTCATGTCGTCATGCTGTGTTGTCTCATCATGCCGTCATGCCGTGCTGTCTTGCCATGCCGTATTGTCTCGTCATGCCGTCATGCCGTATTGTGCCTCGTCATGCCTTCACGACGTGGTATCTTGTCATGCCGTCAAGCCGTGTTGTATCTCGTCATGCCGTCACGACGTATTGTCTCGTCATGCCGTCACGCCGAGCTGTGTCTCGTCATGCCGTCGCGAAGTGTTGTCTCGTCATGCCGTCACACCGTATTGTCTCGTCATGCCGTGATATCTCATCATGCCGTGATGCCGTGTTGTCTCGCAATGCCGTATTGTCTCGTCATGCCGTGTTGTCTCTCAATGTCGTATTGCCTCGTCATGCCGTCATGCCATGTTGTCTCGTCATGCCGTCATGCCGTGTTATATCTCATTATGCCGCCATGCCGTGTTGTCTCGTCATGCCGTGTTGTCTCGTCATGCCGTGTTGTATCGTCATGCCGTGTTGTCTCGTTATGTCGTGTTGTCTTATCATGCCGGCATGCCGTGTTGTCTCGTGATGCCGTCATGCATATTTTTTCGTCGTGCCGTCATGCCGTGCTGTCTCGTCATGCCGTCACGCCGTGTTATCTCGTCAAGCCGTCATGCTGTGTTGTCTCGTCATGCCGTCACGTCGTGTTGTCTCGTCATGCCGTCAGGCCGTGTTGTCTCGCAATGCCGTATTGTCTCGTCATGCCGTGTTGTCTCATCATTTCGTCATGCCGTGTAGTGTCTCATCATGCCGCCATGCCGTGTTTACGAGTGTTTACAAGTGTAGGAAGACAACTACAGGCCTATTGGCCAAAACTAGGTTGCCTTTTGATAGCAAGAGTGTTAGTTCTGGAGTAGAACGTCTAAGAGGCCTATTGGCCCAAACTAGGTTGTCTTTTGGTAGCGTGAGGATTAGTTTTGAAGTAGAACGTCTAAGAGGTCTATTGGCCCAAACTAGGTTGTCTTTTGATAGCATGAGGATTAGTTTTGAAGAAGAACGTCTATGAGAGCTTCGTGTGCCATTTCTGTTTTTTTTTATAACAACAGAAAATGTAACAGCTTAGCTATTTATCTACGATTTATGTGTCACTTATCGAGCCGCGACTTAAACGTTTTGACCTCCGCTGGAAGTTTGTTCCATTCATCGATAACTCTATACGTGAAGAAATTGCGCGTGATGTCGAGTGAGAAACGTTTCCCAACGATCTTGCATCCATTATTCCTTGTCACTCCGTTTGTATCTAGAGTGAAAAGGCTAGCTCGGTCGACGTTTTCCTTACCCTTCATAATCTTTCATACTTCTTTCATGTCGCCTCTAACTCGACGTTCCTCTAGCGAATGAAGATTAAGTTCACGAAGCATGTCTTCGTACGATTTATTCCGCAGCGAGGGGATGAGTTTGGTAGCTCTACGTTGAACCTTCTCAAGTTTAATAACGTCTTTTCTAAGGAACGGTGACCAGAATTGAACGGCATACTCGAGATGCGGTCTAACAAATGAATTAAGTAACTTGAGCATACTGTGCTGGTTTCTGTAAGAGATAGTGCGGGATTTCATACCTAGTATTTTGTTGCCTTTCTTGGCAGCATCGTTTCATTGCTTGCTGCTTTTTAAGTCATTACTGATGATGACACCTAAATCTCTCTCTTCGGTGACGGGAATGAATTTTTTTCCAGACATTGAATATACGTGTTGGGGGTTATGAAGACTTATGTGCATAACTTTGCAGTTGTCTGCATTAAATTTCATTTGCCACTTTTCTGACCAGTCAACAGTTTCGTTCAAGTCTAGTTGGATCTGCTGACACTCTAGTTCAGTTTGCACTTTTCCTCCGATCTTAGTATCGTCTGCAAACTTGCTAATGCTTGAGAGTACGTTGCTATCGAAATCGTCAATGAATATTATAGAAAGAACTGGCCCTAACATGGATCCTTGAGGCACGCCGCTTGTAACGTTACCTCAGGGGGAGGAAGCTTCGTTAAGTACAACTCGCTGCCGTCTGTCCGTGCGCCAGCATTTTATCCAGCTCCCAAGCTCGCCTCGTTTACCAATGCTGTGCAATTTACAAATTAAGCGCTTGTGGGGGACTTTATCAAAGGCCATCTGAAAGTCAAGGTAAATGATATCGATTAGAGATTTTGTGTCGTGGACTTCGATTATATTTCTGAAAAAGAGTGGCAGATTTGTAAGACAGGAACATTTGTGTCTAAAGCCATGCTGGAAGTCACCAATAAATTTGTTTGATTCTGTGAATTCTGTAATTTTATCCGTTATCAATATTTCCAACAACTTGCCAATGAATGAGGTGAGACTAATTGGACGGTAGTTGCCGTGACACTTTTTGTCCACTATTTAAATAATTGGGATAACATTGGCCTCTTTCCATTTATAGGGGCAGGTGCCATTTGTGAGAGATTGGGGGAAAATTATTGATAAATGTTCGACGATTTCGCTTCTAGTCTCTTTTAGAATTCTAGGATGAATTCTGGACCTGGAGATTTGGTGACTTTCAATTTATCTATATATTTAATAACTTCGGCGATGGAAAAGTTCAAGGTGGTGTGAGCTTCAATTTGTTTTACCGCTACGAAATCCTCAAGACTAGGAATATCCTGATTCTCTATCGTACATACAAAGCAAAAGTATTCGTCAAGTAGAACACTCATTGTGGTGTCGTCCGTTTCTAGCTCACCAACATCGTTCTCGAGAGAACCTATTACAGATTTCACTTTTTTTTGCTCGAAATCTAACTAAAAGATCGTTTCGGATTAGTTTTGGCATTGGCAGCAATTTAATTTTCATGATCTTTCTTCTTACGTTTCAGGACTCTCTTTAGATCTCGTCTGCTAATTTGGTATTCATTTTTTTGCTACGTCGTCATGTGTATGTCTCTGCTCAACCGGCTTTGCTTTCTTTCGTGAATGAAGGCGCTGCAATTCTCCTTTCGAGTACTGGGGCTGATAGGGTGTTATTTGCCTGTTTTTGGTCGGGATATGCTCATGTTTGATATTTTTAAGCGCAGTCAAGAAATAGTCAAGCGATTGATTCACATCGTGTCCGAGGATTATATTTGCTTACGCTATTGACTCTCTTAAGCCATCAAAATTAGCTAATCTGAAGTTAGGAACTTTTTCGCAGTTTGTTGATATTTTCAACTCGAGCTCTATCCAAAAACGGATACAGTTGTAGTCACTAGTTCCGAGTGGTTCGCCTACTTCGATGTTCTTGACATGAGAGTCGCTTGCATTAAATAGGAGATCATGAATGTTGCTCCCTCTTGTAGGTGTCTTCACCGTTTGGGTCATGAACTTATTGCCTGCAAAATCAATCAGACGTTGGCCGGTGGCAGTACATTCGTCTGATTCCCAATCACTGTCGGGGATATTGAAGTCGCCAAGCACATCACTGTGTTGTGTTGTGCCAACAACGACGAGGGTGATGTAAAGATCGATATCATCTGCTACCTTGCTTTTAGGGGGGCGATAGACGAGAGTGATTTGACATTTTATATGTTTGCCGACTACTTCAATTGATACTATGTAGTGCCTGTTGTTTGGAATGGTGACTTCTAATATTTGCAGAGTATTTTCACGAGAAACAGCACTCCTCCGCCCTCTCGGCCTTGTCTACCTTTGTGCAATAGTGAGTTACCGGGAAGAGTAAATTCGCCTAAATAATGCCTGATGCTCAATCTCATACACGATTCTGTGATAGCTATTATGTCGATACTTTCATCCAATGCAAGGATACCTAATTCTTCAATTTTGTCTCTGAGACTTTTAGCGTTAACGTAGTAACATTTGAGAGTACAGTTTGTCACATTGACTTGATTTGCTTGACTTAATTTGCTTCTACTCGGAGGTCTTGTGTCGGAGCAAAGACTTTCGTTTCCGTTTACACTGGTTGTACTAGCGGAGCTGCGACTACCGCCTCTAACTCGGACTGGATTGATGACAGGCAGTTTTTTGCTAGGACTTGAGGTGGAGTTTTGAGGGGCACTTGTATTTGTTGTGTATCTCGTGTTGAAACGGGCGGAGGTCGCTGTGTCGTTTCGTCGGGCACTGCTGGCGGAGTTGTTGGTATGATATCGTGAACGTTTTTTGACTTATTTTCGTTGACAAGTCCAGCGCCGATGTTTTTAAGGATGTTTTCGATAGTATCAAGTCCATACGTGTTAATGCAAGCTTTGTTGGTGATTCTATTAAAGTTATAGTACTTTGGGTCGGTCATCGTATCCCAATGATCCGAAAAAGAGATTTTCTGGGCTTTGCAGAAAGTTGCTGGTTGATTGTTAAGTAAAGTCATCTTGCTTAACTTGTATCTACTTTGGTTCGGATGAGGCACGATGCCAGTGACATGGAGGTTCGCGTGTGAAGGTTTGATGTTGTTTAGCACGGCTTCACACCTTTTCCATGTCGATTCCGTCTGCGTCACGTCTCTAGCTCCGACTTGTATTATAATTCGCTTATATGAATGTATCCTTTCCTTTGCGATTATGCCTGCGACCTCGTCCAGTTTTCAATCGGCTTTGCCGATTATTTTAAGTTAAATTCTCTCTTTCTGATGATTTGATTTGAAGAAGGTGACATTGTAATCACCAATCACAATAATTTCCTTTGTATTCGGAGAGTCCATTTCATCGGGCAATACATCGAACCGGTTACGTGTTTTGGGTCGAAAGTGGTGAGATTGTGGTCCGACGTGTGTTGCATTGTCACAGCGTGGCTGCCTCCTACTAACTACCGTTGAATACAATGTCTCGCTATCTTTGACTGAGTTTACTATCGGTTTAATACGATCGTTTGTCTCAGCGTTTAGAGTCGAAAGCTTTTTGGCGAGTTTGGAGTCTAGGTGCACTTGGAGTTCTTTCACTTTATTTTGGGTGGCCTCGACAGCTGCTAATTCGCTGCTTATCAGATCTTTAAATTCGTGAAATTGTTTCAGCCCGTTTTCCAATTTTAATTCAACAGCTATCAATTGGGTCTCCGTGTTGACTGTCTCTGTTATGGATAAGCTGTTGGATGAGACTGTCTCTGTTTTGGATAAGCCATCGGAGGCGTGACTGATTTGTGCTTTCAGTGGTTGGGTTTCCTCTGCCGCTTTACAAAATTTACTGCGCAATGTCTTGCATTCCCCATTTGAGGGACTGCTACGCAAGGTCCTGGCAGAGAAAGAAGAACTTTGACAATCCATTAGTTCGGTGGCGTACGTGATGTGGCAGATGCCACATTCTAGCTTAGCCTGAACCATCTTGGACTGTTAGAGAATTTACCGTTGGGAAAATGGACCGTTGGCTTGAGTTCTTCTTGTAATGTGACGATTATGTCGACGATTCAAAAACTGAATTAAAAAGGGAATAATACAAGTAAGAGTCGGATGGGCGTATCGTCGGATGCGCGTAAACGCAAGGTTACTTCCTATTGCGAGATTTGTGTTGAATGCAAAGCTAAACTAACTTATAGCTGCTCCCATCTGCTTCTCAATAAAGGAATGATATCATGGTCCTGGGCACCAACCTTGTACCAGACATGACCGGCGGAGTATCAGAAGATGACGATAAAATAATTACAATCCAGTAAGTGGGGTGTTATGAAATAGTAGCACGATTCTAAGCTGCAAGATGTAAAGTGGTACAATACAATGTATGTGGGCAATAGCTGATTGTACGCGGGTAACAGCTGATTGTACGTGAGGAATGGCTGATTGTACTTGGGTAATAGCTGATTGTACGCGTATAATAGCTGATTGTACGTGGGCAATAGCTGATTGTATGTGGGTAATAGCTGATTGTACGTGGGTAATAGCTGATTGTACGTGGGTAATAGCTGATTGCACGCGGATAATAGCTGATTGTACGTGAGTTATAGCTGATTGTATGTGGGTAATGAATGATTGTACGTGGGTAATAGCTGATTGTACTTGGGTAATAGCTGATTGTAGGTGGGTAATAGCTGTTTTTACGTGGGTAATAGCTGAATGTACGTAGGAGAGCTGATTGTACGTGGGTAATAGCGGATTGTACTTGGGTAATAGCTGGAAAAGTTAGTTCAAATATGACCTGAACAATGATAGCACACGTGAAAAAACTAAAAAGCTAATAAGCATTTAATAGTAATCTTGAAAGCTATGAAATAAAGCCAATAGAAAAATTGAAGCCCACTAAAAATTACCTCAATATACTGTCCTTAAAGAAATGCGCAAACAATGAATCGTGAGCTAATGAACCCAAAAAAAGTATTACGGAAAACGCGAATAAAAGCGAATGGGCGAATAGGAGCAGAAACCACCTTGGGGAAGTCTAGAGAGCTCATGGACACCAGCTTATGAGTTCAAAGAAGAGATCATCAAACTCGCTGGATAATTGAGCGGTTAGAGAGGTAGCGTGTGGTGAAAAGATACTTGCTACAGCGCAGTAGACCACCAAGAAGCCCAAATAACTGAATGACGTGTAATATAATGAACTGCTAAAGGTGAAATAGAATATCACCGATGGAAAAAAAATTAAATAGAATACCATCAACGGAAAAAATTTAGTGGGGGGCTATCAAAATGTTCCAAAACGGCAGCTGAGATGTAGATATCTGTCAAAAATAATCTTGCAGTAACAGGAAAAGAGTTGGGCTTCCTTGGATTTGACGGTTGTTGGGTAATGGCAGAAAAAGTAAATTAAAATATAACCTATAAAAATGTGACTCAAATAATTTTGGTCGTACACTAATGAAGGCAACAAAACTTATATGGAATCCACTCAGACGTGAATTAATTGAAGCTAGCGGCTAGGGGATTGATGCAAATAGAAAAATAACCTTGATAAACAGTCCTAAAAAAAATGCGCGAGGCAATAATCGGGGGCACGAGAATAAAGGATAATGAACACATAAAGGTAATCTAATGGGACATGAATAAAAGCTAATAAGCTAGTAAACGCAAACTAATGCACGAGAAAAAAAAAATCTGAATAATTACATAAGAAACAATAATATTGAAAGCGCGTGGACACCAGCTTATAGGCCCAGTGCAGTGATCAACCAACCACTGAATCATTGGACGGTGAAAGGGGTAGCTTGTGGGGAAAACTTACTATATATAGACACAGGGTAATAGTACACAAGGGAAGAGTCTTGAGAGCACAGGAAATCAAGCTAATGTGACAAAGTAGTGAGCAACATATTCAGTGAACATTTAAATGATAAAAGAATGAGCTTGTGGTGAAAATACACTCAGCACACGATCACGCTAATGAGACCAAGTATTGAGTGGCATAATCACTGGACATTTATTTACATGTTTAAAGAATGAGCTTGTGGTGAGAATACACTCAGCACACGATCACGCTAATGAGACCAAGTATTGAGTGGCATAATCACTGGACATTTATTTACATGTTTAAAGAATGAGCTTGTGGTGAAAATACACTCAGCACACGATCACGCTAACGAGACCAAGTATTGAGTGGCATAATCACTGGACATTGCCTCACCACAAACAATACCTCGTCAAAACCATTGCCTCACCACAACCAATACCTCGTCACAACCATTGCCTCATCACTACCATTGCCTCGTCACAATCATTGCCTCACCACAACCATTGCCTCACCACAACCAATACCTCGTCAAAACCATTGCCTCACCCACCACAATCATTACCTCACCACTACCAATATCTCGTCACAACCATTGCCTCACCACAAACATTGCCTCGTCACAACCATTGCCTCACCACAACCATTGCCTCACTACAACTAATACCTCGTAACAACTATTACCTCACCACAACTATCTCCTCACCACAGTTAATACCTCGTCACAACCATTACCTCACCACAACCATTACCCCACCACAACCATTACCTCACATCAACCATTGCCTCACCACAACCAATACCTCGTCACAACCATTGTCTCATTACAACTATTAACTCACCACAACTATTGCCTCACCACAAACTATTACCTCACCACGGTTAATACCTCGTCACAACCATTGCATGACTACAACTATTGCCTCACCACAACCATTGCCTTACCACAACCAATACCTCGACACAACCATTACCTCACCACAACCATTACCTCAACACAACCATTACCTCACCACAACATTATCTCACCACAGTTAATACTTCATCACAACTATTGCCTCATCAGAACTATATCCTCACCACAACCATTGCCTCACCACAACCATTAACTCACCACAACCAATACTTCACCACAACCATTGCCTCACCACAACCATTACCTCACCACAGTTAATACCTCATCACAACCATTGCCTCACCACAACCATTACCTCACCATAACCTATACCTCATCACAAGCATTGCATCACCACAATCATTACATCACCACAACCATTGTCTCACCACAACCATAGCCTCACCACTACCATTACCTCACCACAACTATTACTTCATCTTAACCATTACCTCACCACAGTTAATACCTTGTCACAACCATTGCCTCACCACAACCATTACCTCACTACAGCCAATACCTCGTCACAACCATTGCATCACCACAACCATTACCTCCCAACAACCATTGCCTCGCCACAATCATTGCCTTACCACAGCTATTACCTCACCACGCCCAATACCTCGTCACAACCATTGCCTCAACACAACCATTACCTCACCACAACCAATACCTCGTCACAACCATTGCATCACCACAACCATTACCTCAGCACAAACATTGCTTCACAACAACCATTGCCTCACCACAACCATTTTTTCACCCCAGTCATTGCCTCACCACAACCATTACTTCACCACAACTATTACCTCACCACAACCATTACCTCACCACAGTTAATACATAGTCACATCTATTGCCTCACCACAACCATTACCACACCACAACCAATACCTCGTCGAAACCATTGCATCACCACAACCATTACCTCACCACAACCATTACCTTACCACAACCATTGCCTCGCCACAACCATTACCTCACCACAACTATTACCTCACCACAACCATTGCCTCATCACAACCATTGCTTCACCACAGTCATTGCCTTACCCCAATCATTTCCTCATTTTAACCATTGCCTCACCGCAACCATAACTTCACTACAACCATTACCTCACCACAACTATTCCCTCACCACAGTTAATACCTCGCCACAACCATTGCCTCACCACAACCATTACCTCGTCACAACCAATACCTCGTCACAATCATTGCATCATCACAACCATTACCTCACCACAATCATTACCTCACCACAACCATCGCCTCGTCACAGTTATTGCCTTACCATAACTATTACCTCACCACACCCAATACCTGATCCCTACCATTTGCGTTCCATGTCCTAGAGAATTATGTGATTGTTAGTCATCTGTTCTGTATATTCTCTCCCCCGATGGAAATGCAAACGTTTCCATGGTCATATCTCCCCCCCCCTCCGCTCCATCGTTTAAATGTAAGTATCACTTCGACAGTTCAAGTGATCAATTCGATGTACTTATAATCGCAAACGAATGTACAGTGACTTCAGTTTCCTTAACAGCTGTGAGAAAGGATCAGCTGCCTGGTGATAAGGAGCCCTTCCTCTGCGGTCAAAAGAGGGACCTGTGCAGTCTGTTTTCACAGTCTTGGTGGATGACAGCAGACGGTAAGTGATCAACATCATATGGTTGTGATGAGGTTCTGTTCGAGGGAGAAATATATATGCTGTGTGCATCGCATTTCTTCTTTATAGAATTGAACAGGACAGAGTCCGAAGGACATAAAGTAGGGGATCATATAGTAGGGGATCATATAGTAGGGGATCACATAGTAGGGGATCATATAGTAGGGGATCATATAGTAGGGGATCATATAGTAGGGGATCATATAGTAGGGGATCATATAGTAGGGGATCATATAGTAGGGGATCATATAGTAGGGGATCATAAAGTAGGGGATCATATAGTAGGGGATCATATTCAAATTCTTTTTAGCATGGGAGGAATGTAACGTATGATGGATGTTTGTTATGGTATAATATCTTCACAAAGCTGCTTAAGAATTTCTCAATATCAAATTTGCTCGGCATCGCTCTCTTCTTGCACAGCAAACACTGACAGAGCTGAACGAATACATATGAACATCGGTGTGCCACAGCTTACTTAGGCTGGCATAACATACTCCATCCACAGTGCTTCTAACCCATCGACGCGAGTTGGGCCTCCGTCTCAGAGCTAACGGAGAACACCAATGGACATCAATCATTACTTTGCTTGCGTTCGCTTTGTTCATTTCGAATGTCTGACGAAATGAATTCCATTCTTAATTCCAGAACAGCTCACTCTGATTAATGAAGGTATCACCGCTACCATCAAAACGTATCATTGTTTCTAACAGTCATATTATGGAAAGCTATAAACAATTGTCTAGTCGAATTTGTAGCTTATTTTGTCCAAGCATTTCCGTTCCGTTCTTCAAAACTGCATGTTTTCTGGAACATGAAAATGTGCTTCAACCGTTCAAACGGTCATAAAACAGGAGGCTTATCCAATCCGTTTAATATAATAATACAATTGACCAAACTGTGACCCTGTCCAGTCACTCAATTTATTCAAATACAGTAACATCTAATAATCATAAATCCAATTTTTTTTCCAAAATCCTCTATATTAATAACAGAGCGACCGCACCATTCCTGTTCTCTTTCTCTTGCCTCCCCCTCATGTTTGGGGTCCTCCAATAAAACTCGTCTTTCCCATGTGTCTCCTTCGTGCTTGGGGTCCTCCATTGATACGCGTCAATCTTTCTTATACCTATACTATTTTACTGGATAGATCCACCATTTTCAATGGTGTTGAAAAAAGTTACATGTCATCTAGGCTTTCCTCGCGCGGGGTATCCAGCGATCGGTGGACCCTGCGATTTATCCTCTTTGCCTCTTTGCAAGGCTAGGCCGAGAAGCTTCTAGATAAACGAGTCCATTACTTGCACTAATTTCACCAAGAAATATTTGACCAAAATGCCTTGAAAAAGTCTCTTAATACTTTATTGTGCAAAACAAGGCATACAGGTACCGCAATCAAGTGTAGGTATCCAGTGCAGGTATCCAGAGACTTGCTCAGGTACGAAAAACATTTTATGACCAAGAAAGTTAGACACTTTGGACGCTCAGCAGATCCTTCTTTGAACAGTCCACGACGAATGCGAACTGGACACGTTTCAAGATGGATCTGTTATTCCGTCTTAACTTTCTGTTGATTTGAGTGCTTCAGGTGCACTGTTTACAGTCTCATTGTCTCGTCGTTTTCTACTCTAACCCCTGAAAAGTGATGAGATTGTTTACATGTATATACTTGAATGACCTTTAAAACCTTTATCTTCAAAAATTTCACATATTGGTTTTAATGCCGACGATATTTCATCAATATACTTAAAATAATCCACCAGCAACTCAGGCTGCCGGGTCCTACTGGCCACGAATGGACAGACACCCGTTCCTGAACAGTGAGTGCAGAGTATCATGCTTATTGCGTGTCTCCGTGACCACGAATAGACAGACACCCGTTCCTGAACAGTGAGGGCAGAGTATCATGCTTATTGCATGTCTCCGTGACCACGAATAGATAGACACCTGTTCCTGAATAGTGAGTGCAGAGTATTATGCTTATTGCATGTCTCCGTGACCACGAATAGACAGACACCCGTTCCTGAACAGTGAGGGCAGAGAGTATCATGCTTATTGCATGTCTCTGTGACCACGAATAGACAGACACCCGTTCCTGAACAGTGAGGGCAGAGTATCATGCTTATTGCATGTCTCCGTGACCATAAATGGACAGACACCCGTTCCTGAATAGTGAGTGCAGAGTATCATGCTTATTGCATGTCACCGTGACCACGAATAGACAGACACCCGTTCCTGAATAGTGAGTGCAGAGTATCATGCTTATTGCATGTCTCCGTGACCACGAATAGACAGACATCCGTTCCTGAACAGTGAGGGCAGAGAGTATCATGCTTATTGCATGTCTCTGTGACCACGAATAAACAGACACCCGTTCCTGAACAGTGAGGGCAGAGTATCATGCTTATTGCATGTTTCCGTGATCACAAATGGACAGACACCCGTTCCTGAACAGTGAGTGCAGAGTATCATGCTTATTGCATGTCTCCATGACCACGAATAGACATACACCCGTTCCTGAATAGTGAGGGCGGAGAGTATCATGCTTATTGCATGTCTCCGTGACCACGAATGGACAGACACCCGTTCCTGAACAGTGAGGCCAGAGTATCATGATTATTGCATGTCTCCGAGACCACGAATAGACAGACACCCTTTCCTGAACAGTGAGGGCAAAGTATCATGCTTATTGCATGTCTCCGTGACCACGAATGGACAGACACCCTTTCCTGAACAGTGAGGGCAGAGTATCATGCTTATTGCATGTCTCCGTGACCACGAATGGACAGACACCCGTTCCTGAACAGTGAGGGCAGAGTATCATGCTTATTGCATGTCTCCGTGACCACGAATAGATAGACACCTGTTCCTGAACAGTGAGGGTAGAGTATCATGCTTATTGCATGTCTCCGTGACCACGAATAGACAGACACCCGTTCCTGAATGGTGAGTGCAGAGTATCATGCTTATTGCATGTCTCCGTGACCACGAATAGATGGACACCTGTTCCTGAACAGTGAGGGCAGAGAGTATCATGCTTATTGCATGTCTCTGTGACCACGAATAGACAGACACCCTTTCCTGAACAGTGAGGGCAGAGAGTATCATGCTTATTGCATGTCTCCGTGACCACGAATGGACAGACACCCGTTCCTGAACAGTGAGGGCAGGATATCATGCTTTTTGCATGGCTCCGTGACCACGAATAGACAGACACCCTTTTCTGAACAGTAAGGGCAAAGTATCATGCTTATTGCATGTCTCCGTGACCACGAATGGACAAACACCCGTTCCTGAACAGTGAGGGCAGAGTATCATGCTTATTGCATGTATCAGTGACCGATATTGTGGATTATAGGTCGAAAGGAAAAAAACACACGTTCCATGAGAATGCCCTATTCAAATTGTGCTCACTTTTGCAACACTGTTAAACGTTAAGTTGTATCCCAAGACGTCTGTCAAGAACGTCTCTGTAAACGTCAGGTTGTATTCCGTACAAGACGTCTGTCAAGAACGTCGCTGTTCGGTAACACAAACCTAGATTTCCTACGATCGGATTACTTTTAGATTATTACAAACATGAGACCGTGAATAATGAAATCTTCATGATTATTGAAATATTCTACACATATTCAGCAGTCACCACGCACCTACAGTAAAAACTTGTATGCGAGAGAGGTGTTCGGCCTGCCTCCATCGACAGTGATAACAGGTCATTGTATTCGTGATTTGCCAACTTCTTAGGCTAGTTTTAGTCGTTGTTTGGCAAATACTTACGAAGGATAGTTGTAATGCAAGCCACATTGAACCAAATTTAGCATGGTACGTTTGATTGAACATCTTTTCATTTATTCTCGTTGTACTAATCAAACAAAGTTTTTGTCAAACATTTTATACCAAATTTTCTTCCATATTCATTATTTATTTTGTATAAATGGACTGAAAAACTTTCCAATCAGTTAGAATTCATTTCTTTCATAAATTATTTATTAAATCTCAGCACTTTCAGGATGTTCAGAGTAATTAAACTTTTGCTGGCGAATGCACATATTGCACAGCGCTTCAACGCACAGCGCTTCAGCGAACAGCGTTTCAGCACACTGCGCTTCAGCGCACAGCGCTTCAGCGCACAGCTCTTCAGTGCAAAGCGCTACAGCGCACAGCACTCCAGCGCACAGCGCTTCAGCGCACAGCGCTTCAGCGCACAGCGCTTCAGCGCACAGCGCTTCAGCGCACGGCGCTTCAGCGCACAGCGCTTCAGCGCACAACGCTTCAGCGCACAGCGCTTCAGCGCACAACGCTTCAGCGCACAGCTCTTCAGTGCAAAGCGCTTCAGCGCACAGTGCCTCAGCGCACAGCGCCCCGGCGCACAGCGCTTCAGTGCACAGCGCTTCAGCGCACAGCGCTTCAGCGCACAACACTTCAGCACACAGCGCATCAGCGCACAACTCTTCAGGGCACTGCTCTTCAGTGCACAGTGCTTCAGAGCACAGCGCTTCAGTGCACAGCGCTTCAGCGCACAGCGCTCCGACGCACAGCGCTTCAGCGCACAGACTCACAGCGCATCAGCGCAAACGCATTTCAGCGGAACAGCATTTCAGCGCACAACGCTTCAGCACACAGCGCTTCACCGCACAGCGCTTCAGCGCACAACGCTCCAGCGTAGAACGCATCAGTGCACATTGCATCAGCGCACAGCGCATCATAGCAGTGCATCAGCAGTCAGCGTATCAGCGTACAGTGCTTCAGCGCACAGCGTATCAGCGCACAGCGTTTCAGCGCAGCAGCATTTCAGCTGAACAGTATTTCAGCGGAACAGTATTTCAGCGCATAGCGCTTCAACACACAGCGCTTCAGCGCACAGCGCTTCAGTGCACAGCAAACGGCGCGTCCGCGTACATCGCTTAAGCTCACATCGCATCAGCGCACAGCGCTGAAGAGCACAGCGCTGTGCTCTTCTTTATTATTGATGCCCTAGCGTTCTTCATGGCATCAATAACAGTGGAAGAAAGCTAATTTCATATTCCCATGCATCGCATGCAGTTTGTATTAATCTTATGATGAATAAATACGAAACATAATCAAAATGAGGATACCAAATGTCTCGTGAATCTCCATAGAATGAACTTTAAATACCTGAATGTGTATCGCTATTTTTGACACTGTTTCCATTTTACGCAATAAATGATTGCGCTTCCAGGCTATTTATGCACGTCACCAAAACTGCCACACAAATCAATACTCAATTAGTGTTAACTAAAAAATTATTTTCTTCTATTTCAGACCTACATTTTTTCACTGAAAATATTTTCCACGTGTATACGATGAAGCCTCTTGATTTGTTTGCTCTGTCAGTCCTGCTCTTGTGTGGCCTCTCCTCGCACTCTGCAGTTCGAGGAGACGTGCTCGGGAGGCACCACCTCAAAGAGAAGACCGTCATAGGAGAGGCGATGGTCTTCATAAGCCCGTAGTTAGAAATTCTGATCTTGCCAGCAAAGCGTTGGTGGTGAAAGAGCATGAAATGCAAGTCATAAACAGCAAGCACGAAGAGGACGAGGCTATTATTGTTCATCAATCGACTGGGACAAACAACTTCCCCTGCCCCTTAGCCTCAGACATACTCCCTTGCGTCTGCTCCTACGACGAGGACTACAACATCACACTAGATTGCACCGACGTGGAGTATGAGGAGCAGCTGACATTGGTGTTCAAGCAGGAGTTCCCAGTAACAAAACTTCAAACATTTCTCATGCGAGAGAATCCTCATCTTGTGGTGATAGGAAACGTCCTTAATGGCATTACCTTTCAAGAAATAATATTTAATCCAGGACCATTCCGTTTAGAAACCATTTCTGAATTTTTTTTACTCCCCAATAACGACTCTCTCACAAAGTTGGAAATTTATGATGGCCATATTACATCCGATACCGTCCCACTTGCACTTCTTGGTGAGCTGAAAAAGTTGAAGTTCCTGCACATTCATAGAAATGCCTTCACTTGGATCCCGAAAATGTTGGCCCCTAAATTGACGGATATTGACATCGATTTTGAGAAAATAACAACTGTTGAAAAAGGTGAGTTTTGTGGTTCACGCTCAAGGAATATGCATGAACAATTACAAGTTAAAGTCGCACACGGTAAGCTGCCATCACTTGTAGGAGCCAAGCATCTCTAGTCCCTGACCTTCATTAATTTCCTATTCATCTATTCATACCA
>SDVV010005242.1:0-19392 GCA_016164225.1 Gammarus roeselii | reverse complement strand
ATATATACCAGTATATCTTGTGTTAGGGTAACCTTTTAATACCACTCCGTTTTTTTGAATAAAGATTCTCATCCATTCACATGCTCTCTACCGTTCATACACGATAAAAAATTTGACTGTTACATGTTGTGACAAACTCAATTTGGATATCTAATCTAATATGATTTGATTTTCATTTTGAATCATAATATTTCTTTTGGATTGTGAGAACATTTATGTATCAATTTAAAGTGAAACAAAAAATACCATACTGTTTATGTATGAAGAAAGATTTCGTTCCTTTGTTGTGTACCATCACATCTGCTAAAAAATGACACATCTGCAGCAATGGCACCGTATGAAACTCAACCATTGTTGCGTTTCATACCACAGCCAGAATGGATATCGGTTTGTTATCAAAATTCACTGATGGGAACACTAATTGATCACAAAAAATATTTGTATTGGATATAAACAATATTTTGCTCCTATAATATAGTTAAAACTAGTGTTTGCTGAAGTCAAACCCACGCTCGCTCTTGTTTGAGAGCTCTCTTAGATATAAAGTATACGGCACAACCGTTCACGGTCTATAACTTTTCGGTCAAATGTAATTTTACACTCGAGGGAGTACGAAATGACCGACAAGATACGCGATAGTAGAAATTATTTACTATATCGCAGCCCAAACTTAATATTACACAAACTAACGTACCCACAAGCGAAAAGTCATTACACTTGTAACCGATGGATCAATTAAAATTAATGGACCGTCATTGAAAATTTGGCACAAATGAATATATTCTATTATGTTAGCCAGTACGCTCCCAGACCGATCACGAAAGGCCAGGAGGTTTTGGGGGGACCCACTTGGATCCTTCCGGGGCCCTTGGACCCCTTGAGACCCTTTGGGACCCCCTTGAGAAACTTTGGGACCCGCTTGAGGCCCCTCTGAATCCTGGGACCCCTGTTTCCCTTTCCCCCGTTATAAAACCCATACACAGAAAAATGTATATATGTGAAATACTTGAGTAGAACAATTAATTATTACTGTCCGCGGATTACTGGCTCAGAGGGCGGGGGTCGCGTCGAGGATGGTCGAGGTGCGTCGAGATCAGTCAAAACCTGTTGAAGCGCGTCGAGTTGGGCGCAACGAGCCGAGACTGGCCAAATGATTCGAGAAAAGCCGAGATGAGCTGAGACGAGGGGACCCGGTGAGCTCGGCGGACATGGGATACCCTCCGGGATTCTTCGGGCTCTTTTGGGACCCGAGGTACCTCTGCCACCCCACTCTCACCCTAAAATGCTTGAGTGATAAATTTTGTTATTACAGTCAACACCCTGGGGTGGATGAATGATGATTCATTCTATAGATCGTTAACACTTTATTTTAGTTTTTCTTATTTCGTGGGCTCTATTATTTTTTCCTGCCTTTTTTTCAGTGATAAATTTAGCATTTATTATTATATATATCGATGTTGGTTGAGACAAGTTTACCCAGGGAAGGGGGGTACTCGCTGGACTCGGGGTTTCGGGAACCCGAGGGACTTGGAAGGCCAGGAGGATTTGGGGGGGACCCACTTGGACCCTTCTGGGCCCCTTTGGGACACCCTTGAGACCCTTCGGGACCCTTTTGAAAAGCTGTAGGACCCACTTGAGGCCCCTCTGAATCCTGGAACCTTTGCTCCCTCCTCCCAAATTTACATTAAACCTACTCTGTACCTACGTTAAACCTACTCTGAATATACGTTGAACCTACTCTGAATCTACGTTAAACCTACTCTGGATCTACGTTAAACCTACTCTGAATCAACGTTAAACCTACTCTGAATCTACGTTAAATCTACTCTAAATCTACGTTAAACCTACTCTGAATCTACTTTAAACCTACTTGGTATCTACGTTAAACCTATTTGGTATCTACGTTGAACCTACTCTGTAACTACGGTAAACCTACTCTGTAACTACGGTAAACCTACTCTAACTACGGTAAACCTACTCAGTAACTACGGTAAACCTACTCTGTAACTACGCTAAACCTACTCTGTAACTGCGGTAAACCTGCTCGGAATCTACGTTTAACCTACTCTCAATCTACGTTGAACCTACTCTGAATCTACGTTGAACTTACTTGTAATCTACGCTGCACCTACTCTGCCTTTTTCAATTGCCCCACGGAGGAGTCTGCATTAACTTCGCGTTGTCAATCCGGTGGGAAACAAAATCAAACTACTAATACCACTACAGTCAACATGATTACTAGCGCAGAAGGGGAGAGTCACTTTGAGGCTGGTCGAGGTGCGTCGAGATCAGTCGGAACATGTTGAGGCGAGTCGAGTTAGTCGCGACGAGCCGAGACTGGCCGAAATGATTCGAGACAAGCCGAGATGAGCTGAGACGAGGGGTCTCTTGGAACCCGGTGAGCTCGGGAAGATCCGGGGGACTTGGGTTACCCTCCGGGATTCATCGGGCTCTTTTGGGAAGATACTATCTATGCGCACTGGCGCGCGTGCATATTACTCATGGAGTTCTGAGTGGTTGGAGGCGGGTATTCGTTTCGTCTGAGTTTTATCATACCTGAATAAATAAATTGCACCTCTACTAAACTAGACCCCGTAGCTGTAAACGTTGTGTTGCGTTGCTGTCGGAGCAGACTTTGTCCGTGTAGCCGTAAACCTTGTACCAGTCTCAACGATGATACCTTTACGCACTAGCATGCGTACATATTACTCCTGAAGTTCTAAATGATTGGAAGCGGAGATCCGTTTCGTCTAAGCGTTTTTCTTGTGCGCACAAACGTGCGCCTGACATAGCTAAAATTTTCTAACATTATCAGCGTTTTTTGTCTCGCACGCTGAGGCGTGCGAGACTACTGAAATCCATGATCATCAAGCCGTACGGGGGAGCCTATTATGACTAGCGTTGAGGCTCTGGTGGAAATGAGAATCAAATCTAATCAAATTACCTGGCATCGTTATTCATAATAATTGGTACGATAGATTCAAAGGCAGCAATCAACATGTATAATTACTTATACATCACCTCACATATGATTGCATACAAGTAGAAAATATTACTAGGCGTTTCGTTAATGTTCACATTTAGCAGCAGCAAATTTCAATGGTTATAACAATAATTAATTCTTATTGACCAGTCTACCTAGAAGCAGCCGACCTCCTTCCACCTTCAACGAAGAAACATGTCCCCAACCACAACAATTTTCTATTGCATTTGCGTTTTTAGTTTGGTACGAACAATAACACACCCAGCGCGTCAGAGCGCCAGTGGAGATGGACCCCTTCACCTCATATAACCCTAACCAGCATAACATTCTTGCAATGTCTGTAGCATAGTGTGTGTTTGAGTTGGCATTTACGCACGGACGCTCATCCTAGTACCGAATATTACTCTGAAGACAGCTATTTCCTGTTTCATCTATTGGTAAAATATAATACGATTTCATTTCCCTCATTAGACGGTGTCAATTAAGATTTCTAAGCTGATCCACGATTGGGGTGGACGAACACTCATGCCAGTACGGCTTAGACGACTGATTAGCACCCAAGCGCTTGGTGGACTGTAACATGTATTCTGTCGATGGCTAGTCTAAGGAATCTTGCGATCACCACAGCTTGCACTATGTACAAAAGGTCGATATTTCTGGTTAATAGCGATACTTACAAATACCTCTGACATATAGTTCCTTCAATACAAATTTCATCAATCAAATGGTGATAAGAACTATAGACCGGCATCAGAGAGTAATTTTTTTCTCCAATGACATTCCAATTCTTAATTTCACATTGACACTAAATTTGTGAGTAAACCCGTTCAAGTTTTCCCAATTCGATTTGTTTTACTGAACTAACCTCGGTGATCGTTCACTCCACAAGATGTGCGACTCACAGCGCAGCGCCCTCCTGTGGTTGCAAGACGTCGGTGTTCTGAAAGCGGTGCTGCGCGCGATGCGGGCGCGGGACAAAATGCCACGTCCGCCTCCTGTTCTACGCATGTGCGTGCCCATAGACATCATTGAACTGGCTCGCTACAGTTGTAAGTGTTAACTTTACACTCACCGGCTGAAACAATAGTGAGGGGTTTATCCTGCTGAACTCACACTCGAAAACTATAAATGTTATAAATTCTTCATATTTAATGATGCCCCTGTGTCATCATAAAACAACTTCTCGTGCTATGCTGATGAATGCAACATAAAGATAGAGAAAACTGGAAAAGAATTAGACAAACGTTTTGTCTGTTACTAACTCTTCAAGTTGACAGCTGCTGACATCAAAAGCTTATGACGCCGTTAACAGTCAATTTTAAGAGGTGGCCTCTCAAAACCGTTGGTCCAATCATTCTCAAACTTTCACTGTATCTCTATGTTGCTTGTATCTACATCATATTCAATTTGTTCTTGCTGTTGTAACACTCGCTTTTTGAAGCTTTGAATACGATTTTTTTTTTTTTTTTTTTTTTTTAACTTGGTATTTTGAAAGTTACAACCACGTTATTTTTTATTGTCTATCAAACTGCGCTGGCAAAAATGTGTGGAAAAATATTGTACAATTTCATCTAACCTTCACAGAAGGGATAAATTTTTCACTTTTCTTATTGTAATCCGATTTTCATTTTTTTTTCTTGATAGATGTATTTCAAGAGTTAAGAAAATTTCATTCGCGTGCAACAAGTATTTAATTTATAAGGCTTGAAAAAATAAATTGTGGGCATAAATTTAGTAATCTGGTCCAACTTCAGCTCCATTGTGAAAAATTAAAAAAAAACATACGATTGTCAAAAGAATAGAACTATTTAATGCAAACTAAGCCGTGGATAATTATTATTCAATATCGTAAGTACAGAAGCGGAAGAAAATTCGTTTAGATTGAAGACAAAGAAAAAAAAATCTTGAACGATTATCTTTCACTCGATATTTGAATTTATCGGAAATTTAATCGATATTATTCATTACAAAGCTTTGTCCAGATAAAATACCGTTAGAAACTTTCATATGAAGTTGAGTTCCTCCTGGCAGTAGTAAAGTTTATTTTTTCGGATGTAGACTAACCATTAACGAATTACCTTTCGCTTCTTAGTAGAGTAGCGAAAGAAAAATCGTTATCTCGACTTTTCCCACGTGGAATTTGACTTTATAAAGAAATTTCTTACGGCATTATATCTGGGCAAAGTTTCTTAATGAATAACATCAATACAATGTTTGATTAATTCAAATACCGAACGGAAATTGATCATTGGAGATTTTTTAAAATCTCAAATCTTACCCGAGTTTTCTTTCGGTACTGTACGTAGTGATACATGCTCGCAGGGTAAATTAACACCAACGGGTAGACCGAATAATTTATGACATGACGTCAGAATCACGTGGTCGGACGTCATGGCCCCGCCGTACCTGCCCGTGACGTCATTGGAGCCATACAGCTAATATTGGCATATCCAGTCTAGTCATTTTAAGCTGAACATTTTTGAGTCTTCAAGTAGTTTTTTTTTATTCTATATATTCAAGTAAGCCATCATCTTGAAGAAAAGGTCTTCAATATTTTATATTGGCCACAATTTTTGAGCAAACACAAACTAATTGATCAGAACAAAGCAGTTTATAAAGGTAAAAATAATATTCTTCCGCTAATTGCTGAAATGACAAGCTGAAACTTTGTTCACTTTTCGTTTGTGATTCTTAGGTGAATGCTTTGATGTTCAACTTTTTGTACATCTCGGACAGCGGAGATTATTGTAAATCTTTGGAGATCAGAGGTATTTTCTGACGAAATCCAGTATGACATCATTTTGCAATTACCGATTTTTATAACTATTTGCGCAATTTTAGTTCGAATCATTCGAAGCTTTTTTCAACGATAGACAGAGTTGGCGCAAATATTTATATTCACAGCGGCAGGAGAAGACGGATATAATGTGATTTGTATGGGCGAGCGAGCGTCCATGCCACTACGAATTCCTGCTTCGCGCTCGCGCCTACAGGGGAGCTTATTATGACTCACGTTGAGGCTCCTGTGAAAAAGGGTTACCTCATACGCGGTAACCCTTTTCATGGGACAGCATCGGGCTTTAATATTCTTCTATTGTTTTATAAATGAGGAAGCAAGGTGTTTCTCAGGCATGTTTAAAAAAAAACTATCATCAAAATGAGCCGAGCATATTCGAGCGTTGTTTAAATTGAAGATATCCTGACGGCCTGTTGAAAGAAACCACTGTTTCCTCAAAGTCAGAGATTTAGGATACCTAAAAAATGAAACTTCAGAGTTAGTTCCTCGGTTCTTACAACCGATTACTGAACAACACGGCATGATGAACTACAGTCGCTTTAATTCACAAAGAAACGACGAAACACCAAATGGCAGGTTGGCTCCAGTGACACTAGCACAAGCGCCGATGCGGAGAATGCCATAGGTAAAAATTATTGTAATTAAATTAGCAGCATAATTAGCAGCAGGTGATAATTTATCCGGTTTATCCTGTGTTGTTAGTGTACCCTGCATGCTCGTATCTGTTCGCAAATTCTGCTGCTGGAAGATGCTTGCTGCGACAGATGCTTGCTTCAACAGATAAGCCGAAGTGATTATCTGATTTAAACTAATTATATTACTGCAAATAGCAGAGCAATAAGCAAATTATCCCCGTGGCAGAAACTTTAAGGTCCGCCTCAGCAAGGAGATAGCTCGGTCATGGCAAATGGGGACGAACATGAGGGAAGAACGTGGCTGGTTGGTAAATAGGCCGAGTGAAAGCATATAAATATCTGAGAATCACACTGTCAGGCTATGTCATGGGGAGAGCCAAAAGGAAAAGGCGACCAAGGCAAGGCACTGGTCGGCTAGACTGGCCGGTATGACTTGGAGCTAATAATACAATGAAATTAGAGCTCTTTGGAAGGGTGCGGCGATTCCCGTGATTCCTGGTTATTTAGAAGGATGCGGTGATTGGCGGAACTCTGGAGATCCGCTTGAGACCCACTGGGACCCCTGTGAAACCCGTGGGACATCTGCTCCTTCTTAAATTGTCATGCTGCAAACTTATCTACCGAAGCAATGCTAAGTGTAATGTTAGTTCAAGCGAAGTGTTTCCAGCCCACGATGTACTCACTTCTCTAGATTGACCGGGGAGCGCAGGAGCGGCAATCTGTTAGTCAACCTATGCATGAATTCTTGATTTTCTTTGTCTGTGTGCGTAGCTTTGAACCTTGTATTTTTGTTGGAGTGGAGTTCTTGTGTGCACTAGCGTGCGTATACTACAATCAGAAGTTTTAAACGATTTCGATGTTGATGAAGTTGCTGTTCCCGCACACATTGGAGTGCGAACCTAGCAGAACTGATCGTGGTGCCCTACGAGAGAGCTCAAAGGGCCTCGCGTTCATGCGCTCGTGGAGAAGAACCCGGTAATCAAATATTATATGAGAAACAAAGAGAAATGTTAGATGCAAATCACGATATAATTTCCGCGAACATGAACGTGCATAATTACCAACGAAACGAGAATGGAGGAACACAATACTACAGTGGAACTATCGAATATCGAATATTACGGAATGAGAGACAATAAAAGAAGCAATTAGGAAAAAGAGGAGCATTTTTGAATATTTTTTTTCCATGAACACGAGCCAGAGTTTATAAAACTTTTTTTTTTATAAAGTTACCGTTTCCTGACAAACTGGAGTGCGAACACACCACAATAGTTGAACTTTGCTCACTGCTAGGGAGCTCATGAATTATGACTCTCGTCAGAGCTTCGGTGGATATGGGTCCGTTAATCTAATATAATCCAGCCCAAAAGAAGACCATGTTGGCTTGTCAGAGCTTCGGTGGATTTAAGTCCGTTAATCTAATATAATCTAGCCCAAAAGAAGACCATGTTGGCTCCTCTCAGCTTACGTCTTTCATCGTGTTGTACTCCTATGCTGGCTATTTCTCCCTTGGTACTTGAAGATATCAGTAAGAATGCATTGCGGTCGGAACCCATGTTAAGCTCCCTCTCTTTGTCTATCTTCATCCTTCTTACTCGCCTCCTCGCCTTTTCATTTTCTATTATGTAGTCAATCGCTGATTCCACACCCCCTTTGTGCGTTCCACAAGATGTGGACAATCGCCGTCGAGCCATCCGCAGCAATATCCTATCTTCCCAAAATCAGGCGTGTCACAGAATTCTCGTTGATACCCCACCTTCAACCAATGCGAAGATGCCTGGTGAAAACGCTTCAGCCATATTTTGTGTAAAGGCATGTAGCTGTAGACTAGCATCTTGCATGATCATCATGCCTAGTTAAGAACGGGTCTAAACGGAGCAAAGGCGTTCCTGCTGATACTGACGTTCTAAATTGGTACTCATTCTACGGTGTGACGTAATAAAGACGCTTTATTCAATCGTAAAAGATTCAGTATGTCAGTCACGCTCATAGCCACAATTTTACCATAGGGGGAAGGGCATCATACAGTGAATAACCGGCATAAAAGCTGACGCATTGAATTTCCTCTATGTATTCCAGCATATTTTTTTAGCCTCAAGAAGGTGAAGGCGGTCGCCCACACCGCCCTTAGCATGTCATGGCTTCGCCTTGGTATCACTTAGTTGCATTGGTCTACTATCATAACTAAATGGCCTTTTAAAAAACGAACGGTTCCTTCGGTCTCGAGTACTGCCTGTTTTTCGTTTCGGGCCATTCCTTTTCCGAACAAATTAATGTTTATTGATTGTTAAACGAACAGCATATACTGCGTAGTTCTCACCTTAGGTTTCTTCACACCTGACCTAATGCCTAGCCTCTGTGTTATATTCTTATTTTTGCCCAACGCATAAAAGTATTTAGGTCTGTACCTCCATGAAGTATAATAGCACCTTCAAGACGCAGACCGCCTAACTAGGAAATAGCAGCTGCTAGCCTGTGTCTGCAGCCCCTCTCATGCAATCCAACTATCAACTTCGGTGTTAAAGTAGCAAGTATATTGCGCGCACTGGCGCTTACCTGCTGATATAGATGCGTGTCTAACCAGGATAAGAGTTCCAATGCCCTAGAAGTAGATTTCCTGGTCGAGAGCCAGCCACATGTTCGCAGCCCAGGACCGCAAGAGTACGGTCCCTTCCGTGTCCCCACAGTGGGCCCCACCATCGGGCTTTTCAATACACCCCGTGGCGTTATGACCTATTCCCCAGTATATAAGCTCGGCTTGTTACTAACCCCTTCAGACTTGACTTGAGCCGAATCCGTGAGGATCACCTCAACGTCTCCGTGCATAGCCTATACAACTAGTTGCTCCCTCGTCCTCTCCGGTCTTGTCCCCCTCTACTGACTACTGAGATAACAAGTTAAATTGTATTAGCTTGCAAAAAGAACCCCGATTGTGACTTCAGTTAGATACTAGCCTGGATAAATAAATGCTGTAAAACCTCAGCGAGTATTTCTTCACAAAACCCAGAATAGAAGTCAGCAATTGCACATTGATGTTCAAATTATTTCTCAGTTGGGATACTTGTCAATCTTGTGTCACTGCAGTGACCACCGCATCTCTTATGCAATAATTATACTTTCAAATTTTTTCACGGTCATCATGAAATTGAAATTATCATCAGTAGAACTCATCTCAAGTTTTAAATAACTCAGTAACGAAACGCCTGCAACACGATAGCTTTATTTGTTTCCTTGCTATCTCACTAATATTCACAAATTGCTATTGACACTAAACAGCAGCTAAAGAGTAGCAATCCTCAGCTAATTCCTCACATGAGCTTTGTATCTGCACAAGTTTTTGTACCCTGGAACTAAGATATTGTTGTAATTGATCCCTTTCTTATCTCTTAAGCGGAGCTTGTTGACATGGTGGTGTGGCGACCTCTAGAGGCCGAGAGACTGTTCCAGAGCCTTGTTCACGCCGCGTGTGTGGCATGCGCTCTCAACATGCGAGCCCTCGCTAATGAGTCCATCCTTAACGCCACTGACAGTTCAACGGCTGAAGAGCACAACAGACAAGGTGAAACGAACGGTGTGTGTGCGGAGTTAAACTCGACTGGAGGAAAAATCAGTGCAATTTCTACCGCCAACTGTTTTTTGGGTGGATTCGAGCACCACCTGGGATCGGGAAAAAGTTCTGCTGTTGATCTCCAAACTATTTGTGGTTCCAGTGCTAGTAATGCACACACTTCTTGTGTAAGTCACTGCGCTTCAAGTAACAGTCCCAGATCAAATTTTAGTCCTGACCACCCTGCTTCTTTCAACCACAACATTGACTTCACTGCTTCGTACGACCACAACTGTTTGGGCCGTGAATCTCGTTTGGTTCCAGAAGTTGACAGTCTTGAATTTGGCAAGTGTTCAAGACATGACCTGTGCGTTGATGACCGTGAAGGGGAGTCTGATGTCCCAGCCTTTGGCCTGCTTACGCCTGACATGAGAGATCAAAATTCGATTCCGGAGTCTCTCTACTCCGAAGAGATGAATAGAAATATCTTCAATAAGGACTGTAATGAAGAAGTAAAATGGAACACAAGTAAAAGACAGAAGACAGAGCTGCTATTTGACGCAATCAGTGGAACAGTTGCTGATAGCATAATTGAAGGAGAGTGTGATCTTAATGAAACGATCGTGGACAAAGAAAATCTCAACACAACGTTGATGTCCCTGGCCTCAGATCGACCATTAGAAAACGAGGGTCCAGATATTCTCACATCTGCACAGGTAAAGTTAGGGAAGAAGATATAAATATAATCATTTAATTCAATTCGCATCTGACCAAAATCTCACGGGGTTACCTATAGCAAATATGTGCCGAGATAAGAATTGGACCGATCTCTATACTCTTAATTCATATGCAAAATTTGTTGAACATTGTAACGCCACCTATCCCCCCCCCCTCCGTGCCCCTACATTATTTGGTGGCGAAATTAAATTACGGCAATCGAGCACAAAATTTTCTGTGCGAGAATCGCAACCTCGTCGTTTAATGATCGTGGTAACATTTGCTATCAGCTGTTCTGTACAAATCTTAAGGAGATTCATTATCTCTTCTTTCCATCTCCCTTTTGGCGATCAGTATCTTGCTCGGACACGTATGATAAAAGTATTCATTTTTACCTTTTGTTCATTATTATGACTACTACGCGATGGAAATTTTTCACTAATCTAATCTAGTACATTCTTACTAACACCCGATCAAGTTAACATTTATAGTTTAACTTCCTACTTTAACCCAGTAAAGGGAAGATGCTACCTCGTGCCGCAATAATCACGAAACAATTTTTTCACTGAAACAAAAGTTTAAAATGTCCAGGTTCGAGGATCATTGTAAGAGGATCATTGCTCAAGTTGTACTAATGCAGTTGTACAGATACAGACAATAGGTCGAATCCCCCAGAAAGGGGTGGTCGACGGCAAGGCGTACCTCACACCCACATACGCTCACACTCACAAAACTTAGCCCCTTTGTGCTGTAGGGTCCGGCCGGTAACCCGACAACACACACTGTCTGGGTCACGAGTGCGGTCCGAGAATCCGTTGTCAGCAGCAGGGCCCGACAGCTCTCACTGGTTTACCCCCGTCGCATCATGATGGCCATACCCCCACCCCACCCACGACCATCCCGACAACGTGATGCCTAGGATGGGAAAGCACGTCAGAGCAGCGTCAAAAATCAACTATTCTACACTCACGCCTGTTCATTGCACGCTCTCTCGCCACCTCCACATTCATGTCTCTTCTTCCCAACCCAACGCCTGCTTCAGACCATCCATCCACCCAAACTTCGGTCTACCTCTAGGCCTGCGACCACTCTCCTCCGCCTTCATCTCCCTTTTAACCAATCTCTCTTCATCCATCCTCACCATGTGCCCGGACCATCTCAGAACACGCAAATCCACTCTGTCCTCCAACTTCTTCATCATCCCCGGTCTGATTCAAACCACGTCGTTGGTGATCCGGTCTCTCAGCGTAACTCCAGCCATACTCCCCAAACATTTCATCTCGAAATCATTCAACTTTTTTCTCTGCTTTTACCCCCCAAGTCTCAGCACCGTTGAGCACAGTTGGGACAACAACACCCTCATACAATCCTCTCATTGCTTCTATCTCCAACGTCCTGGAGTTCATTACACTCTTCAGTGCACCCAACACTTTACACCCCTTTTCACTCGCGCCTTCACTTCAGTTTCCACTAGTTCCGTCACCTCCACGTGGGAGCCCAGATACTTGAAACACTGAACTTCCTTCAACAGCTTTTCATTTAGGCGAACACTAATTTTGCTCGCATCCACAGTCCTCGAGCATCTCGTTACTTTTCTTTTACCCACGTTGACCGCCCTACGGGGGAGTCTGCATTAACTTCGCGTTGGGACTCCAGTGGAACATGAAAGCAAATAATAAATAAATAAATTTTACCCACGTTCACTCGGAGCTTCCTACTCTCACACTTACCAAACTCTGACACTGGCTTACATAGCTTTTCCTCTTGATCCGCCACCAGCGCCGTATCATCCGCAAATAGCACGTGGCTCAACTTCCAACTCCGCCCATTCGCTTCCAACAGTTCCAAGCCACGACCCAGCACACTCTCGTTCACCTCCCTGACAACTCCATCCATATAGAGATTGAACAGCTATGGAGACATCATGCAGCCTTGTCTCAGTCCCACTTTCGCTGTGAACCAATCACTCGCCTCGCTTCCCACTCTGACACATGATCGACTGCCAACATAGAAACTCTGCACCGCTTTCAACAGATTTCCGCCCACTCCATACAACGCAACACCCTCCACAACGCTTCTCTGTCAATCCTGTTGTATGCCTTTTCCAGATCCATGAAGGCCCAAAACACATCTTTTCCCTTTGCAAGGTACTTCTCACAGACCTTTCTCACTGCAAAAATCTGATCGGCACACCCTCTACCACTCCTAAAGCCACACTGTTCCTCTCCAATTGCGCAGTGAGAACAGTCTCTAATCCTTTTGATCTGCACTCTCCCGTAAAACTTACCAACCACACATAACAGACTGATACCTCTCGAATTATACCATTCATTTTCATATCCTTTGTCCTTATATAGCGGAACAATGCAGGCACTGCGCCACCCACTCGGTACCACTCCTGCCGCAAAACACAAGTTCAGTAACCTCACCAACCATTCGACAATCATTACTCCACCCTTCTTCAGGCACTCGGTCGCAACTCATCCAAACCAGGGGCTTTCCCTGCTTTCATCACCTCCACCGCCTCTTGAACTTCTTCCCTAGTAATGTCCGCCACAAGTCTCTCTCTCTAAACTGGCATCCGAGCACCACCACCCACAGCAACAATGTCATCCTCGACATTCAACAACTCATTAAAATACTCGGCCCACCTCTTCTGTACATCACCACTTTCCAACAATAACTGGCCGTTTTCATCTGTCACCACTTCCATCTATCCGGTCTTTACCTTGCTCACCCTCTTCACCTTTTTCCAGAACATCTTTTTGTTCTCCTCAAAATTCTGGCACAGCCGTCCGCTCCACCTGGCATCAGCGTCCCTTTTGGCTCTCCTCACCAACCGCTTCACCTCGTTTCTCCTCTTAGTAGCTTTCTTGAGCCACCTCCGACTTCACCTGCAACCACTCCTCAAACGCTCCTCTTTTCCGTTCCACCGCCAGTTTGAACTCGTTCCACCACTCGCAACCCTTCCTTCTGCACCCGCCCCCAGGGCGCGCACCACACACATTGTTCTCCATCTCAGCAACACATCTCTTAACATCCCCCATTCTTCCTCCACAACTCTCGGGTCCTGTCTTCTCACGTTGTCAAATTTCTCCCTCAACGTCTGCTGGAACTCCTCAGCTCTGCTTCTCATATTCAGTTCACTCATTTTCGCTTCCTCTCTTCCTCCTTCCACTCAATTGTTGCCTCTCCACCTCTGGTCCACTCTTAATCTACCTTCCACCAACAGATGGTCAGACACTCCTTCACCCTCCCTTCTCAGCACCCGCACATCCAACAGCCTCCCCACCACTTTCCTTGAAATCAGCACAAAATCCATCAGGGCTCTCTCTACCACTGCACCACGGGTCATCCTTACCCATGTGTACTTGTGGTTATCTCGCTTCTTGAACAAACTGTTTCCGATCACTAATTCCTCCTCCATGCACAGACCTATCAGGTTTTCTCCACTGTCATTTCTACCGGAAGCACCATAACTTCCTATCACATTCTCCACCACAACATCTCCAACTCTCGCATTAAGGTCACCTAGTACAACCTCATTGAATTTACCTCCAAAACTCAATGCACGCACTCAGGTCAGTCCAAAATTGCTCCCTCTCCTCTTCACTCCTCTCGCCACCTGGACCGTATGCACTCACAAATACCCATATTTCTACGCCTAACCTAACTTTCACCCACATCAATCTTGCGGACACCTCCTTCCACTCGGTAACGCTACTAGCCAACTGATCATTTGATATCAACACCCCACCTTCTCGTGCCGAGCTTTCCTCCACTCCAGACATCTTTCCACTTACCACACCAAACTCACATATGCCCTTACCTCTCAACTTCGTCTCACTCTGCGCCAACACATCAAACTTCCTCCTCACTGACTACATCTCAACAATTTCTCTCATCTTTACTTCATTCGTACTACAGCCACGCACATTCAGTGACCCTAACAATAAGGTTCGTAGAGGCGTGGGCCTCTCCTCTTCCCGCTCGTCTTGCCGTCTTTGACTAAGGGTCTTACAGAAAAACGGATTCCTAGCCCCTTCGCTCCGCCCCTTTTAGTCGCCTTATACAACACGCAGGGGTTACGGTAGCACGATTCTACTCCCGGCTACGCGGCACCCTTATGTCGTCTCTTACGACACGCAGAAGTTACGGTAGCAAGATTCTAAGCTCCGGCTACAAGGCGAGTTGTAAGTTAGGAAAGCGAATGGCCCGGTCTCTGAGTCTCAAGAACACTCGGCTCTACCCATGTCCCTGCGCAGGTGTTGGTGCGGCTACGAGTGTCTGGGCTACCGCATGTGGCTCCGTGGCAGGTATCTTCTCTCCCGGAGGTGGCTCTACCTTCTGGCCGTCCCCGTCTGGCCGTTATCATTGGTAGAGTGACGGCTGTCACCGCCCCGCCGCGTCCCTACACGTACCTGCTGATCCCGACGAACTGCTCGTTTTAATTTATGTTTTTCAAACCCCATGTTCAAAATAACAAAATTCTACATTGCTACATATGATTAGGCATCAGTTTTGATTAGGAAGTACGTGCCATGATGTAAAATCAGTTTAAGTCTGCGTAAGATAACACCTTATCTCATGACGTTCTCCCCTCGTAGCGTGTGGGCTCGCTACCGGTGTAGGGGCAGCGCCTCGTGCGTGGGCCGCTCCAGAGACCTGCACATCAGAGTGCGAGCCTTCGGGGCGCTAGAGGCTGACACGGTACAGTGCCAGCGGACCTGCCGGTAAGGGCGGTTCCGCCAGTCCAATGATAATTGACTTGTCTTGTTTTGTCATGGTTTGTAAAATGTTGACCATTTGTGTTGTCAATCCCCTGCTGCGAGAGGGATTCGAACCAATACCAAACATTCTGTTATCAAGTGCCATTACACACCTCTCCCTATTCAATGATCTAACTCCCTAATTTTTTACTCCCATTACCTGCGTCAGAGTGTGCGGCGGGGCTCTGGTGGAGGACCAGGCGGCCAGGGAGATTGGGGAGCAGGTTGGTGTGGGGATATCATGAGGTATTGGCAGAAGGAATATTGCTCACCGAGTTTAGGGGTGAGAGTACAATTGTTGCGCCAATGGGCTAAGAAGATGGTACGTGTATGCCCGTAAAGGGATGGTCTTTCGGCAGCCACCCTCCAGCCGGGAGAAGGCACCTTACTTGAGGAGGGCCACCAGATGCTAGGAGGTGCTATCTGTTCACTACAGTTTATCTAACAATAATCAGACTGGATAAATCACTGTTTGACGTCCTGGCTACTTTATTCCCTGGGCTGAGTTCATGGCTATGGAACATTTCAATATTGGGTACTAATTCACTTCATATTAGGAAAATCTAATCACGAATACGGGTCTTAGCGATACAGATACGGACGCATGTCCGAATCCCCTAAAAGGGGGGTAGCCGATTGCAAATGCACGTCACACCCCTTTCATGCACTCGCACACTTTCATAACCTGAACCCTTAAACGCTAGAGGGTCCGGCCAGGACTCCGCAACTCACACTTTGGGTCAGGATTGAGACCCGAGATCAGTGTCAGCTGCAGGGCCCGACAACTTAACTGGTTTACTCATGCTGCGTAATAATTGTTGGGCCCTCTCTCACCCACGTCCATTCCGTTTCATAACGAGACGCCAATGGCGGGAAAGCGCTTTAGAGCCTCGTCAAAACTCATCCATTCGCAATCATTCGCCCCTCACGCTTATACATTGTATGCTCTCTCGCATCCTCCTCGCTGATGTCCATCCTGCTTGAAGTCTTGTTTACGCCATCCATCCACATAATTTTCAGTCTTCCTCTAGACGCGTTGGGGCTCCTGTGGAAGCGAGGCTCAAATCGAATCTCCCTCTTGGCCTACGCTCTCTTACCCCCGCTTTCGTCAATTTTCGCATGTGTCCTCACCGCATCTGAATCTAATTAAAACCACGTCATTATTGAACCTATTCTTCAGCATCACTCCGGCCATGCCTCTCAAGCATTTCATCTCTGAAAACGTTTACCTACTTCTCTCTTCCGCTATCTCCCCCCACGTCTCAGCTCCGCAGAGAACAGTTGGGACAACTAACCCCTCATACAACTCTCTTTGCTTCTTAACCCAATGTCTTTCAGCTTTTTCTTACTCTTTAGTTCCCACAACACTTAGTACCCTTTCTTCGTTCTAAATTTTACCTCGGTTTCCGCAAGTCTAGTCTCCTCTATATTAGAGCACAGGTACTTGAAACGCTGAACTTCCTCTAACATCTTTTCATCTAGGCAGACACTGATTGCACCACATCGTTTTCCCTCGCACAACCGTTTTCCCCACCTAGCATCAGGATCCCTGTTTGCTCTCGTGACCACACGCTCAACCTTTTTTATTTTATCTTAATAGTTGCCTTGGCCACCACCGACCTCGCCTGCATCTACTCTTCAAAAGCTCTTCTCTTTTGCCCACCGCCACTTATCCTCATTGTTCCATATCTGGAACTGTTCCTACTACAACTGCCCACACAGCGCACACCACACACATTTCTCTCTCCTCTCAACACTGCATCTCTAAACGTCTCTCATTCTTCCTTACAATTCTCTAAGCATTGCTTTCTGTCAATGTCATGTTCCTCCTACAACGCCTGCTGAAGCTCCTCTGCTTGACATATTCAGTTCAACTACATTCATTTCTCTCGTCCTCCTCCCACTTCTGTTCCATTTCCACTCTTGCTTCACTTTAAATCTTCCTCTACCAGTAAATATAAACAGTCATTCTTCCACCCTCCCCTCTCACACCCGAACACTCATTTAACGGCCTCCACATCACTCATTGAAATCCACAGAAAATCCATAATAGCTTTATCTTCTGCTGCACCACGGGCCATCTGCACTCATATGTCCTTTTGGACGTCTCGCTACTTGAACAAGTTGTTTTCCACCACCGGATCCCACTCCTGAACCACACCTAGCAGGTTCTGTTCCCTGTCATTTCTACATGGATCGCCATACCTCCTTATCACATGCTCCACTTCTAGTCTCCAACTCTCCTCCTGCAATAATCACCACGTTGTATTGACCGCCCAAGCTCTTGATACTCAGACTAATCCGAAAAAAAATCCTTCTCATCCTCTCGCTACCTGGTCAGTAAGCACTCATGGATGCTCATCTTTCTAGCCCTAATATAGACCTTCGCCCACTTCAATCTAGAAAAAAAACTTCTCTATTTCCTAATGCTATTAACCAACCGATGACTCGATAACAACATCGCACCTTCTCGTCCTCAACTTTTTTTCTCCTTACCAAACCAAACTCTCTCTCTCCCTCCCCCTTTTTCGACTTGGTCTCACTCAGTGCCAACACTTCAAACTTCCTCACAATCATCTCGCCGATTTTTTCCCCCTCTGGTTCATCCGTACTACACCCACGCACGTAAAATAACCCTAACAGCAGAAGTGTACAAATATGACTTCACGTAGACCCAAGTATATACCCGCGCGCTACCCCTCCCCCCCAAACAATTCAGATTTGGATCAAACTAATTGTTTCATTCCTGCTGCTCTGTGCTCTTTGACTTACCACATTTCCTTATCGCAGATTTTTGTATTATTATTATTATTAAATAATTTATTTCCATCGTCTAGCAATGGTTTTTCAATAGTTAGGTCTAACACATCGAACTTATTTTTTAAAATGCTGTATTTGAATTAGCGAAGCGAGAAATAAAAATAAATTTGTGACAGCACATATCCTGTCGGCGGCCGATTTGTAGCTACTTCGTGTTGCAAAACAGTTTTCACAATATGTGATAAATTTTTGAATGAGAAACTCATGGGCATGGGATTGATGAATCCAAAATTAATTAAATACATCGCAGCTCATCTCTAGAATGTCTCTTCAGTGTAACTAATTTCGTATATAACCTGAAGTACGTAGAAAGTGTCCTGACTCCGTTCCTAGGCAACTTTTTTGCTCTGATTGATCATATTTTTCTCCGATTAGTTATGCATAGCTACCTATACAACTTCATACCTTGGGATCAAAGTTTGATCTACGGTGCTTAGAGTGATTTGTTCAATATCTCGTTCCGCCTGTTGCACAACATTCATCTGATTGGTCAAGACATTTTGTCTTTATCATCTTCTATAACTTGCGTACAGTAGTAATTCTGGCCTTGATTTTTCCTGCCTGTATATTACTAATACCTAATCAAGTTTTTGTCTTATGTACTGCACGTTTACCTATTACTACCCTTTTTTTTCAACACATATATCGCCGAAGTCGTGACAATGAAGTTCCCCCTCTAATCTGATAAAGGTGTACTATCATGGGGTAGCCCAAGTAAAAATTGAAATGCGAGCTCCAAAATACTGATCGTACTGTGTTTTAAAATTTTGCGACGCTCATGTCTATTATAAAATGAATCTATTTATTTGAACTTGAACAACAATTTTTCATTTTCGCTAGCCATTAGCTTGTTGACCATAGTCATAAGCAATAAAATGGATAAAACACTTTCGTTTTCCATGTAGCTATTTTCTTGAGACCCAAATGCGAAGACCCAAAGTGCGAAGAAGATGTGTGGTGCGTGCCGTGTGGGCGGGTGAAGAAGGAAAGGCTGCGAGTGGTGGAACGAGGAGGTCAAACTGGCGGTGGCACGGAAAAGAGGTGCGTTTGAGGAGTGGTTGCAGGTGAAGTCGGAGGTGGCTTGTGAAAGGTACAAAGAGAGGAGAAATGAGGTGAAGCGGGTG
>SDVV010005241.1:0-19392 GCA_016164225.1 Gammarus roeselii | reverse complement strand
ATGGTTCTGGCACATGGAGAGGATGGATGAAGGGAGATTGGTGAAAAGGGTGATGAATGCTGAGGCGAGTGGTCGCAGGCCTAGAGGTAGACCGAAGTTTGGGTGAATGGATGGTGTGAAGCAGGCGTTGTGAAAGAGAGACATGAATGTGGAGGTGGCGAGAGAGCGTGCAATGAAGCGTGAGTGGTTGTGAATGATTGCTTTTGACGCTGTCCTGATGTGCTTTCCCGCCCTGGGCACCCCGCTGTCGAGATGGTCGTGGGTGGGGGGGCCCGGCTATTATGACGCGGCGGGGGTAAACCAGTGAAAACTGTCGGGCCCTGCTGCTGACGACGGATCCTCGGACTGCACTCGTGACCCAGAGTTTATGTTGAGGGGGTACCGGCCGGACCCTTTAGCACAAAAGGGCTAAGTTGTGTGAGCGTATGAGGGTGTGAGGTGCGCCTTGCCGTCGGCCACTCCCCTTTCTGGGGGATGTGGCCTAGTGTCTATCTGTATATTTTGCGGTGAGACAAGTATTTCAGAACTACCTTGCGAAGGGAAGTAAGATGTCTTTTGGGCTTCACATATCGGGAAATGGCCCACGTCACTGAAGCGTTGTGGACGGTGTCGTTGTTGAGATCCAGACTTCCTATGATTGCAGCAGAGCATGCGTCAGAGTAGCGAGTAAAGTGAGTTCTTGGCTCTAAATGAAAGTGAGACTGAGACAAGGTTGTGGACATGTGTTATGTCGCCTTGGCAACATTCAATCTCCACGTGGATGGAATGATCAGGGAAGTGGACGAACAAGTATATTTGATTGAGGTTTGGAGTTGTTAGGAGTAAATGTTTGAACAGTTCAGTTATCTACTCTTAGCAGAATAAGAAGAGAAGTTGAGTAGGCTAGTGTTGGAGTTAGGTAGAGTGTGCGAGAGAAGAAGGCAACATGTTAATTTGTGTATAAATTAATTAAGAAGTTTAAAGAATGATGCGATTGAAATCAGTGTCCTCCTATAGGCGAGTTTTTGGAGGAAGTTCAGTGTTTGAAGTACCTGTACTCTCATGTGGAGAATACTAAACTAGTCGAAATTGATGTGAAGAAAGTGTACAAAGGTGTTAGGTGCACTGTAGTGTTCGAACTGTAGGACATTAGTTGTCCCAACTGCTTCACGGAGCTGAGGCGTGGAGGGGACAGGTGCGGGAAAGAGGAGAAAGTTGAATGTTTTACGAGATTTAGTGTTTGAAAGGCATAGCCGGAGTGACGTTCGAGTGATGTTCAAAATAAAACGGGCATGGTAAGAAACTTACAACATTGAGTAGATTCGCGTGTTCTGAGGGAGTTCGAACAGATGGTAGATTCACGTGTTCTGAGGTGGTTTGGACACATGGTCATGAGGATGATGATGGAATATTGGTTGAAAGGGTGATGAATGCGAAGGCGAGTGAGGTTAAGACTAGAGGAAGACCGAATTTTAGGTGGATGAATGGCGCGAAGCAGAATTTAGGGAGGAGTGACATCAGTGTGTAGTGGCGAGAAAGCGTGATGAATTGGCGTTGGAATGGAAAAGCAGTCAGACTGAAATGATTTGCAAACACGAAGTAATTTATTCAGACATTAGGACGAATCTCCAAGAAAGAGCGTGGCCGACGGCGAAGTGCACTTCACACTACTCTCAGACGCTCAAACAAACTTAGCCCGTTATCGTTAGAGGGTCTGGTCGAAAAACCCGCGACCCGCTCCGGGTCAGGAGTGCGGTCCGAGGATAGTGTCAGCAGCAGGGCCCGACATAGAAGCAGGTTTATGTCATACATAGTTACCTGTTAGTTCTGATTTGATGATGCAATGCTGTGAGACCTGTCATTTTTTACTTGATGCTAACAAACTTGCGACACAATGGCAAACAGGACAGATCGGTAAGGAGACAGCATGTTATCAAAGCAAGCCAGTTGATACAGTCGTCAAGGAACACCTTCACTGCCAGTTGTGAACTCTACTACCACTGCATACACACCTCACCACCTTGCAGGAGTTGGTTTGATGCGATTTTATATTTTGAGGTGCCACAGGCTGAATAATTATTTACGATGCATCTGTTTAAGTAATTATCATATCCGCAATTGCAACATAATATCATGAGTGACTAAACGTAACTACCAGGTGACTGAAACATATATTTTAGTATTAAGAAATACTTTGTATCCCTAACGGAATACCACGAGGCATCTTGTGAATAAACGTTTTTTATTTAAATATTATAAATAATGAGTAGTAAATTGCACTGTGAAGTAATCAGGAATGCACGCACATTGGATCAGTAAGCACAATATCACATAATAACCATAGAATGAGCAGACATCCCAACAGTTCTCCCGATACCCACAAGTAACAAGATTTGAGAAATTTAATCCCAAATTGCTGTTGATGCTGTAGCAATAGCGATAGATAGCTTGGATACTCTTGATCTGGCGCACAAGGCAAACGGTTTGGCTGTAGGGTCATGAAGGTCTCCATGTGACAAGGTGAAAAATACAAAATATGAGGGATTACAAGGGGACACTTTTTTCTTAGGAACACTACAGTAACTTAACATTTGAAATAAATATTCACTTCAATTAGGAGACCTCGTAGGCAATTAACGTCATAAAATTTATCTTTCCAGAAACCTTGCAATCAATTTGGAGTGAACTATAAATATGATAAGAGATGAACCATTTACATAAACAAACTGCATGAATTTTGAACAAGACGTACACAACAAAGTGAACCAAGAATATAATATTAAATATTATTGGAAAAGCTGCTCGGGTCTGCACGACTGCTAAATTTCCCCATGCAGAGTGAATCACTGCTTCCTGCAGTAAACTTCATATGAAGCAACCCTATTTGCCTCCTCCGAGGCAAAATATGTTACAGAAACTTGGCCCACAACAGTGTCAGTGGAGGTTTATTGTGAATGGATGAGTTCTAACGCGGTCCTCGTTTGCTTTCCCATCTTTAACGCCTCGTTGAGTAACTGGATGGGCGTGGGTGTGAAAGACGCCCGGCAATTATAACGCAGCGGGGGTAAACCAGCAAAGGCGACCGGCGGGGCTTGCTGCTGACACTGATTTCGGACCTCACTCCTGGCCCGTCAGCACTCACAAACGCTTATCTTTCTAAACCTAACTCGAACTTCACACACATCGATCTTGAGGACATATCCTCCTACTTCAAAACGCTATTGGCTAACCAATTACTCTATGAGAAACACCACACCTTCTCATGCCCAGCCTACGTCAGTATCAACATATAGGTAGCTAACGACACCTTCTCATGCCCAGCCTACGTCAATATCAACATATAGGTAGCTAACGACTAACGACACCTTCTCATGCCCAGCCTACGTCAATATCAACATATAGGTAGCTAACGACTAACGACACCTTCTCATGCCCAGCCTACGTCAATATCAACATATAGGTAGCTAACGACTAACGACACCTTCTCATGCCCAGCCTACGTCAATATCAACATATAGGTAGCTAACAACTAATGACACCTTCTCATGCCCAGCCTATGTCAATATCAACATATAGGTAGCTAACGACTAACGATAGACATTTAAAATGTCATTTAGCCTCGTACTTACGATGACCGCACTAATGTATCTACGTGATAATAAATTGCTGTCACGGAAGTTGGGACACCTTCAAGTGGAGCCCTTCTTGAAGTGGCTTGTCGAGTTTTGATGACGACAAAAGCTGCTCCTCATGTTTGCAGGAAGAGACGCGTGCCATGAGCAAGGTGTACCCTCCAGGCATCCATTTGTTGGGCTTTAAACCGGCCTCATCCGTCAAAGCCTTCCACTACGTCAAGCCCGCCAGCTTCATTTACTCCGATGATGCCAACATCAAAGGTACATAAACGGTCGGGGTCAGAAACCTGACGAGTCCATCTCAATCACTTTCACGTGAACATTAGCTTTTCATGAAGAAAATCTTGAAACATGCACGTCGGAGACCATGTAAATTAAAAAAAAAATTACTTTTGAAACCGGGTCAGTAGACCTATATGACTAATTACAAAACAACAAGATCCTGTGAGGGGTTAGCTGATTTATTCCCTCTCATTTGGGTCATCATTGCCTCCTATTTAACCATGTGACTATTCATCGTACTTCAGGCAGCTGCAGCGCATTTGCAGCGCTGTTGTCTCGGTGCGCCGCCCGAGCAGTGGTGCCCATCGTCAGAGTCGTTGCTAGAGCCAATTCTGCGCCCGCGTGGGCCGCTCTCCTGCCTCAGGTGGGTGACAGGGATTAGTCTGCCTGGACACATTCATGATTCAACCTTTTGATGTTTGCCGTTCTTTATGGTGCCTCGGCTAGGTGTCTACGCCAGCAACCAGGCAAATCATGTCCCACTCCATCCTTGGTCATTTTTACTTGATAACGAATGGTATTAAATTGTTTTAACGTTGCAATGTGTTTCCTTTCAAGTACACAATGAATAAAAAATGTTTAAATTAGACTAGGATTCACAGTATTTAGCCGTTATTCTACCGAAGTCAGTACTAATTTTTATAAAATTTTATTCGTTTCGATTAAGCCCCCCCCCCCCTCTGCTCTTCTTCATCACTCTACGAAGTTTTCCGTGATCACAGGAAGAGGAGGTGGACGATGAAGGCTGCCAAGTGCGACCGCCGGGCTTCCACGTGTGCTACTTGCCCTTCGCTGGTCAGTAGGTCTTTGACTCTAATCATGTCGTCTTCCTCTATGTTAGTAATATTTTTAATTGATGATGGAATTGCAATCAGAGATTGACGATTGCTTGTTCGTCATTCATTGCTAGTTAGTCTGTCGTCTGCATTCCGAGGACATCAGCTGTAGCATTTGGTTTGATGAACGACTGCGAATCAGAGGCGAGTATGACATCACTGTGAACGCTTGTTTTGTGATATTTGGAACAATATACCGGCGGGTTGTTGTATTGCCTTGACGTTATGTATTTCGGCAATATCTAATCATCAACGTGCAAATGTACGGGAGCGTGCTGATTCCAAAGAATTAAGACTACGATTGGCGGCAATAGCTAGTCATGCAAGGGTGAGATCAAGCTACAGTTTTACGGGAGAGTGCCGATCCAAAGGTTTAGAGACTGTACGGATGGCGGCAATATCTAATCATCAATATACAATTGTGCGGCAGAGTGCTGATCCAAAAGATTAGAGACTCTTCGGATGGCGAAAATATCTTATCAATATTCATTTGTACGGGTGAGTGCTGATGAAAAGGATTAGAGACTGTACAGAAGGCTTAATTGGCGAGGAACAGTGTGGCTTTAGGTGTGGTAGAGCGTGTACCGATCAGATTTTTGCAGTAGGACAAGTCAGTGAGAAGTACCTTGCGAAGGGAAAAGATGTCTTCTGGGTCTTCATGGATTTTGGATAAGGCCTACGACAGGGAAACGCTGTGGAGAATGTTGCGTTTGCACGGAAATGGGTCTTAGACGAGGCCGAGTTATGTCTCCCTGGCTGTTCAATCTCTACATGGATGAAGTGATCAGGGAGGTGAACACGAGTGTAATGGGTCGTGGCTTGGAGCTATCAAGATTGAAGCTTTTGTTTGCGCTTCATACGGCATTGGTGCCGGATTCGAAGGAGAAGCTGTGTAGGCTAGTGTCGGAGTTTGGTATCGTGTGTGAAAGGAAGAAGCTCCGAGTTGACGTGGGTAACGTGCTCAAGGAATGTTGATGCGTGCAGAATTAGCGTCCTCCTAAAGGGAGATTTATTGGCGGAAGTTCATCGTTTTCAGTATATTGACTCCCATGTGGAGATAAATGAATTAGTAGAAACGGGGGTGAAGTTGCGATTGTTAATGAATTAGTAGAATCGGAGGTGAAGTCGCGATTGAAGGAAGGCTGTAAAGTGTTCGGTGCACTAGAGTGTAATGAGCTGTAGGACGTCGGGGATAGAAGCAAACAGGGTTGTATGAGGTTTTGGTTGTCCCAACTGTTCTCTACGTAGCTGAGACTTGAAGGGTGATAGCAGAAGAAGGTTGAATGTTTTCGAGAATAAATGTTTGAGGGACATGGCTGGAGTGATGCTGAAAGACAATATGAATGAGGACGTATGAGGAAGCGTGCGATTACTTGCGTTGAGGTTCCGGCGGGAATGAAGCCCGTATCAAATTCAATAAGGTCGCTGTTCGAATCAGAACAGGGATGGTCTTGCAGTAAAAGGGCAAAATAGATTCGGGGGATGGAGATAGTGAGTATGGATGATTGGAGGTTGGTGAAAAAGGTGATGAAGGCGGAGGTGAGCAAACGTAAGCCTCGAGGTACACCAAAGTTCGGATGGATGGTGTGAAGCAGGCGCTAGGAAGGAGAGATATGAGTGTGTAGGTAGCGAAAGAACGTACGTACAATGAGAAGGCGTGAGTATATAGTGGTTGTTTTTTTACGATGTCCTGATGCGCTTTCCCGTCCTTAGCATCTCGTTGATAAACGGGATGGTCGCAAGTAAGGGACGCAGCAATGATTAACCAGTCACACTGTCGGGCCCTGCAACCGGACCTCCGACCGCAGTTATGACCCCACAACGCACACTTCGGGTCATGAGCGCGGTCCGAGGTTAGTATCAGCTGCAGAGCCCGACGGCGTGACTGGTTTACCTCTGCTGTGTCATGGTGACCACCCCCCTCCCCATACGCACGACCATCCTGTTTCGCAATGGGATGTCAAGGGCGGGAAAGCTCATCAGGGCCGCATCAAAAAATCATCCCTTCACAACCTTTCTCTACCCACTCCTATCCATTGCACGCTCTCTCGCTACCTCTGCACTTCTGTCTTTTTCCTAACGGCTGCCTTATGACATTCATCCACCTAAACTTTGACCTACTTCTAGGCGTACGTCCGCTCACCTCCAACTTCATCACTCATTCCATCAATTTCCCATCACCCATCCAACCATCTCAGAGCATACAAATCTACTCTATCCTCTAACTTCTTCACCGTCTCCGTTTTAATTCGAACAACGTCGTTGTTGATCCTGTCTCTATGCGTCACTCCCGCCATGCCCGTGGAACATATCTCGAAAATATTCAACCTTCTGCTCTCTGCTCCCTACAGCCCAAGTTGGGATAACTACTCTCATTCAACCCTCTCCTTGCTTCCATCCCCAACGTCCTACTGCTCATAACACCCTAACTTCACTCGCGACTTGACCTTCGTTTCTACTAGTTCAGTCTTCTCCACTTGGGAACACAGGTGCTTGGAACACTGAACTGCTCCCAATTATTTTTCATTTAGGTGGGAACTAAATTCTGCTCGCACCGACATTCCTTGAACAACTCATTACTTTACTTTTACCCAACTACTGATGCACTATGATGAGATAATGAATGCAATGTGTGATGGATCAAACGTGTATGTGATTTATCTCGACTTTGCTATTGCCTACACTAAAGCAGATCACGGTATTCTGTTATCAAAACTACATAACGCAGGAATCCAAGGAAATGTACATGAATGGATCTTTTTTTTTTTTGAATGGCAGAACTCGAAGTGTGGTGGTAAATGGAGAAACCTTTGCACCAGTGGAAGTCCTTATTGGGGTCCCAGAAGGTACTGTGCTCGGTCCTCTGATTTTCTTAGGTAATGGATGATCTGAGCAAAAACTGTCCATATTCATCAGTCTCCTGCTTTGCAGATAATACCAGAGTACTAGGCATAGTAAGGAATGCGAAAAATGTAGGAAATGATCTGATAAAAATCTTCGAGTAGGCTAGCAAAAACAACATGCAATTCAAGCAATCCAAATTTGAATTAATCAGACATGTAGCTGCATTGTAGCAATAATGCTGCTACTGAATAAAAAGAAAGCTGGGCGAACAAATGCCGAATATACTTTATTCAATGAACAAATTGCAAAGATTACGGCTTGTAGCAGATGATTGTGTTCCTGGGTTATGAGAACGTTTCTGTCAAGAAGAGATAAAAAGACAGTGTTGACTCTTTGGACTATAATGGAGAATTACTCGCGTTTTGGATTCCTAATAAACGGAAAGATTTGGAAAGGCTTGAAACAGTTCAAAGAAGCTTCGTCACAAAAATTTTAGAGGTAAAGGAAATGGATTATTATGACATTGAACCATGAAGTTACGCTCCATCCAAAGACGTTCTGAAAGATTCATGGACATGAATGCTTGGAAAATTTTGGAAGGCTGCAAGGCATATGTCAACAAGAAATTTGCAAAAAGTTGCGGTGAACAATTAGGCAAGGATTGGTAGAATGTGATATTTCAAAGTACCAGAACGAACGGGCGGTGGAACTATGCAGATGCAGCATTCAACAGTTCCACATGCCAGGCAACTCAGCTATTCAATCGAATGCCACTAGAAATACGTGAGATCTAACGTGTGCCGCAATTTTCAGCCACAGCAGCTTCTAGAGGTTCAAAAGCCGATTGGAAAAGTACCTCGCCTGTGTTACTGATAAACTTCCAATAAATGGAAACCCTCACTGTGGGGACAACTCTACTCCAACGCGTCGCCGAGCCGGATCTGACTGACGATTGTGGCAGTGACATGCATATGCTGATGCCACAGTACGAGTGAAAGATGTCCCCACAACTATGGGTCAGGTGGCGGCTACGCTGTAACCGGCTATGAAAGCGAAGTACCTCCATCTAAGTGTAAAAATACCCACGTTAACTCGAAACTTCCTCGTCCCGCCAACTCTAACCAAACTCCAATACTAGCCAACAAAGCATCTCTTTCGAATCCACCACCAGTGCCGTATCATCCGCAAACTATCAAACCCGCCCATTCGCTTCCAACAGCTCTAAGCTACGACCGCTTATACTCGCGCTTACCTCCCTGATCACTCCGCCCACGTAAAGATAGTTCGAACAGTCTAGGAACTGAACCGCTGCCAACCTAGGAACTGAATTGCTTTCAACAGATTTCCGCCCACTCCATACAAACGCAACACCGCTCTCCAGTTGACCTTGGCGTGGCCCTTTTCCAAATCCATGATAACCCCGAACACATCCTTTCTCTTTGCAAAGTATCTCTCACAAACTTCTCTCTGTAAAAATCTAATCAACACCTACTTTACCACTCCTGCAACCTTATTGTTCCTCACCGATTGCAACTACCAAAGTCTCGAATACTGTTGATAAGTACTTTTTCGTACAACTTACCAACAACTCATAAATGGACATCTCTGGAGTTGCAGCATTAGTTTTCATCTCCTTTGCACTTATACTATAACTTTTGTTGTCTCGATTCTCTCAATAAAAAGCTATTTCTCTAAAATGTAGTAAGAGCCATAAGGTTGGCATGCGCTTCTGCTTTTTATTCGACTGAATTTTATGAGTAATGAGCTGTAGGACGTTGGGGATGGAAGCAAAGAGAGGGCTGTATAAGGGTGTTGTTGTCCCAACTTTGCTCTACGGAGCTGAGGCTTGGAGGGTGAGAGCAAAGGAGAGAAGAAGGTTGAATGTTTTCGAGATGAAATGTCTTAGGAGCATGACTGGAGTAACGCTGAGAGACCGGATCACCAACGACGTGATTCGAATCAGAACAGGGATGGTGGAGAAGTTGGAGGACAGAGTGGATTCGCGTGTGCTGAGATGGTTCGGGCACATGGAGAGGATGGATGAAGGAAGGTAGGTGAAAAGAGTGATGTATGCGGAGGCGAGTGGTCACAGGCCTAGAGGTAGACCGAAGTTTGGGTGGATGGATGGTGTGAAGCAGGCGCTGGGAAGGAGCGACATGAATGCGGAGGTGGCGAGAGAGCGTGCAAGAACAGGTGTGAGTGGAGAATGGTTGTGAATGGTTGACTTTGACGCTGCTTCATCCCGGGACCATCGGGACCATCCCGACAGCGGGATGGTCGTACGTGGGGGGGGTCCCGGTCATTATGACGCGGCGGGGGTAAACCAGTGAAAACTGGCGGGCCCTGCTGCTGACGACGGATCCTCGGACTGCACTCGTGACCCACAGTGTATGTTTAGAGGGTACCGGCCGGACCCTTAGCACAAAAGGGCTAAGTTGTGTGAGTGTGAGCGTACGAAGGTGTGAGGTGCGCCTTGCCGTCGGCCACCCCCCTTTCTGGGGGATGCGGCCTAGTCTCTGTATCTGTAATTTTATGAGGAAACATAACAGAGATGATTTATGAGAGAATCCCAATATCATTCGTCAACAGAAGGTTTTGACCGATTTTGACATCTTTGTCAGGATATTTTTCAAGAAATACCTAAATTTTGTGTTTTCCAAACTTTGCCGATTTTTTATGTGTTCGACTGTACGACGAAATCGGCGCGTCTATGTCTTGCGACTTTATCGACGCTATTCGGGGTCCTATGTATTGCGATTTTATCGACTATCCAAACACTCTCACGCCCTGTATTAGTGAGGTCTGCCCTACCCCAGCATTCATGGGGGCTGGTGAAAAGCGGCTTCCTGTCAGAAAAACTGGGGCAACTGCCAGCGTGGGGCTTGAAGGAAGCAGGGGAGTTCAGATTTTCTGGATTGTGATTAAATATTTGTTTCTTTAAAATGGCAGGGGGAGGAGGAGGCCCCTTAGGGCTCTTTCTACATTACGGAGGAATAGCTTGTTACTGAGAGAAGCGAGATAACAAAAGTTATATTCTCTGCTCTTTTGTAAGAGCTATAAGGTTAGCATAGAAAATACCATCATGTAGCGCAAGCTGGCCCATGCCAGAAGAGCACAGAAATTGGATGGCTTGGCTGCATCTTCAACAGAGTGATTTCAAAGAAGCGCTTGTCGTCTAAGGAATGATGACACATTTGTATGGAAGGGGGTAATGGCTGTAATGAGCAGCAAATATCAGTATTGCCGAGTGCCAACCAACGCCAAAAAATGGACCCCTATCAGCAAAGTAATATGCGGGCCTCGAGTGTGAGCGCCCAATTACTCTAATGTATAGGCAAATACAAATATTGCGTTGTGCCAACGGCAACAAATACACTCGCCCATAGCGGCGTAAATAATATGCGGGCTTTGAGTTTGAACAACCAAATGATACAGATACAGACACTAGGCCGCATCCCCCAGAAAGGGGGGTGGCCGACGGCAAAGCGCACCTCACACCCTCATACGCTCACACTCACACAACTTAGCCCTTTTGTGCTAAAGGGTCCGGCCGGTACCCCCTCAACATACACTCTGGGTCACGACTGCAGTCCGAGGATCCGTCGTCAGCTGCAGGGCCTTACAGTCTTCACTGGTTTACACCCACCGCGTCATGATGACCGCCCCCCCCCCCACGTACGACCATCCCAACAACGGTATGCCAAGGGCGGGAAAGCACATCAGAGCAGCGTCAAAATCAACCATTTACAACCATTCTCCACTCACGCCTGTTCATTGCACGCTTTCTCGCCACCTCCACATTCATATCTCTCATTCCTAACGCCTGCTTCACACCATCCATATAGCTACCGAAACTTCGGTCTACTTCTAGGCCTGCGACCACTCGCCTCCACGTGGGATTCATCACCCTTTTCACCAATCTACCTTCATCCATCCTCTGCATGTGCCCAAACAATTTCAGAACACGCGAATCCACTCAGTCCTCCAACTTTTTCACCATCCCTGTTTTGATTTGAACCACATCGTTGGTGATCCTGTCTCCCAGTGTTACTCCAGCCATGCTCCTCAAACATTTCATCTCGAAAACATTCAACCTTCTTCTCTCCTCTGCTCTCACCCCCGAAGTCTCAGCTCCGTAGAGCACAGTTGGGACAACAACACCCTCATACAGCCCTCTCTTTGCTTCCATTCCCAACGTCCTACAGCTCATTACACTCTTTAGTGCACCCAACACTTGACATGCCTCCTTCACTCGCGCCTTCACTTCAGTTTCCACAAGTTCAGTCATCTCCACATGGGAGCCCAGATGCTTAAAACACTGAACTTCCTCCACGAGCACTCCATTTAGGGTGAAACTAATTTTGCTTGCATCGACAGTCCTCGAGCATCTCATTACTTCACTCATATCCACGTTCACTCGAAGCTTCCTCCTCTCACACACTCTACCAAACTCAGACACTAGCCTACATAGCTTCTCCTCTGAATCCGCAACCAGGGACGTATCATCAGCAAATAGCAACTGGCACAACTTCCAACTCTGCCCATTCGCTTCCAACAGTTCCAAGTCACGACCCAGCACACTTGCGTTCACCTCCCTTAACACTCCATCCATATAGAGGTTGAACAGCTACGGAGACATCACGCAGCCTTGTCTCAGTCCCACTTTCACTGTGAACCAATCACTCGCCTCGCTTCCCACTCTGACACATGCTCGGCTGTCATCAGAGAAACTCTGCACCGCTTTAAACAGATGTCCGCCCACTCCATACAAACGCAACACCCTCCACAGCGCTTCCCTGTCAATCTTGTCATTTGCCTCCTCCAGATCCACGAAGGCCCAGAACACATCCTTTCTTTTGGCAAGGTGCTTCTCACAGACCTGCCTCACTGCAAAAATCTGATCGGTACATCCTCTACCACTCCTAAAGCCACACTGTTCCTCTCCAATTACGCAGTCCGTACAGTCTCTTATCCTTTTGATCAGCACTCTGCCGTACAACATACCAACCACTCATAACAGACTGATACCTCTCGAGTTGCAGCACTCATTTTTATCTCCTTTGCCCTTATATAGCGGAACAATGCAGGCACTGCGCCACTCAATCGGTACCACGCCTGCCCCAAAACTCAAGTTCAGTAACCTCACTTACCATTCGACAATCGTTACTCCACCCTTCTTCAGGCACTCGGTCGTAACGCCATCCAAACCAGGGGCTTTCCCTGCATTCATCACGTCTACCGCGTTATGCACCTCTTCCCTGGTAATGTCCGCCACAAGTCTTTCTCTCAAAACTGGCATCCGAGACCCACCACCCACAGCAACAATGTGAGCCTCTCTGTCATATTCGATATACAACAACTCATCAAAATACTCGGCCCACCTCTTCCACACATCACCACTTTCCAACAACAACTGGCCATTCTTATCTTTCACCACTTCTTTCCGGTCTCTCTTTCTCACCCTCTTCACCTTTTTCCAGAACATCTGTTTGTTCTCCTTAAAATTCTGGCACAACCGTCTGCCCCACCGGGCATCAGCGTCTGTTTTGGCTCTCCTGACCACCCGCTTCTCCTCTCTTTGTAGCTTCCATAAGCCAATACCGACTTCACATGCAACCATTTTTCAAACGCTCCTCTTTTTCGTGCCACCGCCAGTTTGACCTCCGCGTTCCACCACTCGTAACCTTCCCTCCTGCACCCACCAACACGGCGCGCATCACACACCTTCTTCGCACATCTCAGCAACGCATCCCTTAACGCCTCCTATTCTTCCTCCACATCTCTCTGGTCCTGTCCTCTCATGTTGTTATATTCTTCCCTCAACGCCTGCTGGAACTCCTCGGCTCTACTTCTCACATTCAGTCCACTCACTTTCACTACCTCTCTTCCTCCTTCCACTCGTTTGTTGCCTTTCCATTTCTGCTCCACTCTTAATCTACCTTCCACCAGCAGATGGTCAGACACCTTTCTACCTCCCCTCTCAACACCCGCTCATCAAACAGCCTCCCCACCACTCTTCTCGATATCAGCACAAAAACCATCAGTGCTCTCTCCACCATTGCACCATAGGCCATCCTTACCCATGTGTATTTGTGGATATCTCGCTTCTTGAACAACTGTTCCCGACCACCAGCTCCTGCTCCATACACAGACCTATCAGGTTTTCTCCACTGTCATTTCTACCGGGAACGCCATACCTTCCTATCACATTCTCCACCACTACATCTAGAACTCTCGCATTTAGGTCACCCAGTAAAACTACATTGAAATGACCTCCAAAACTCTCAATACACTCACTCAGGTCAGTATAGAATTGTTCCCTCTCCTCTTCACTCCTCTCGCTGCGAGGTGTGTAAGCACTCACAAATACCCATCTTGCTACGCCTAACTTAACTTTCATCCACATTAATCTTAAGGACACCTCCTTCCACTCGGTAACGCTAATAGCCAACTGGTCACTCAATATCAAAACCAGACCTCGTGCCCAACCTTCCTCCTCACCAGACTTTCATCCATCTACCACACCAAACTCACATTCTCCCTTACCTTTCAATTTCGCCTCACTCAGCACCAACTCATCAAACTTCTTTCTCACAAACATCTCGCCAATCTTCCTAATCTTTACATCATTCGTACTACAGCCACGCACATTCAGCACCCTAACAATAGGGTTCGGAGAGGCGTGAGCCTCTCCTCCCCTCCTAGCCCCTTCACACCGCCCCTTTTAGTCACTTTTACGACACGCAGGGGTTACGGTAGCACGATTCTACTCCCGGCTACGGGCGCCCTTTTAGTCGCCTTCTACGACACGCGGTGGATATGGTAGCAAGATTCAAAAGCCCCGGCTACAAGGTTAGTAATTCCTTGACATTACCCACCAGTATGAGAGTGGGTGAACTATGAGGTCGTGGCAATATAATCCTAATCATAACCGTATTGACAATGTGTATAATAGCCTCTATGGTAATATTTTAATACCTCGAGTAGGAGAAAATAATTGCATACTCAATAATCCAGCGTAATTCATGACCGGGAGTCTCAGCATGGAGTGCCTCCAAACGATATGGTAAGATAACTATGTATGTATTCAATAACATGTAGTGAAGTTCTGGCATTAGCTAATTTAATTCTCATAAACATTGAAAACGAGAAGGCGTATCTACCTGGTTCCTAATGAGACGCCAGGTCGGTTAGGCTTCTCTACTGTAAATGAGTACTTGTGTACAAACACGTGAGGCGATTTCCAGAACGCCTTGGATTTGATCTTTTGGGGAGGGACCCCACGCGTCCAAGCGATAGATGAGGCATACTTTCCAACGCCGTGAGCTTTATTGAAAGAGTTTGGTGTGGCGTCATGGGTAAGCGAGCCGATATAGTGCCCCACCAATGACGCTTTGAGTGGTTTGCCTGAAGTAGGATGGATGAACAAGTAGTCATGGTTTGACGGACACCGTGCTACATAGACTTTGAGAGCAGTTACGGGGCTCAGGGCGTGTGCCCGGTCGTCCGGAAGCAGTGAGGCGATAGAGATGAGCGGTGGCGTGTGGCTGATGGTCTGGTTTGTTGTAAAGGAACTTGTCAGCGGCCCTTACGAGCGCACATGGCGGGTTCTTGGAGAAATGTAGTCCCGTGCTGGACATGGCTGCAATCTCAGATACCCGTTTCTCTGCTGCTAAAGCAACGAGACCCAGTCTTCTGGACGAGTGCCAATACGAACGCCGTCTGTGGACTATGCGGTGTGTTAGTTAGTCTAGTCCAACCTACGGTTGAAGAATTTGCGCTTTCTCTGGGTGCCTAATAAATGCCCGAGCACAGCTAGGCATTTTTGTTAGCTAAGTGATGAAATAATGTTTACGTTGATCTTAGAGAGCGCAAGTCTTGAACGGCACTGTACGTGGAGGGGACGAGGCAGGCTGAGGTGAGTGGAGACGAGTCGACTGGTGGAGCGATGAGTCGAGACGAACCGAGGCTGGCTGAGACAAGGTGACCCGGGAGTAGGGGGGTGCTCGCAGGGCTCGGAGGACTGGGAAGACTAGTAGGAGGATTTGGGGGGATCCATTTGGACCCTTCCGGGGCCCTTCGGGACTCCCTTAGGACCCTTAGGGCCTCCTTGGGAAACTTTGGGACCCCTCTGAACACTGGCTGCCCCTCCCCACGCTGTAAAACTCATACACAGAAAAATGTATGTATGTGAAATGCTTGAGTAGAACAGTTGACCATTGTAGTCCACGGATTACTGGCGCAGAGGGCGAGGGTCGCATCTAGGCAGGTCGAGGTGCGTCGAGATCAGTCGAAGCATGTTGAGGCGAGTCGAATGGGTCGCGCGACGAGCCGAGACTGTCCGAGGTGATTCGAGACAAGCCGAGATGAGCTAAGACGAGGAGACCCGGGAGCTCGAGGGTCTTGGGGGACCTTCCGGTATTCGTCGGGCTCTTTTAGGACCCGATACACCTCTGCCACCCCACTCCAACTCCAAAATGCTTGAGTGAAAAAAAAAATGTTGGCGCAGAGACCTACTCGGTATCTGCGTTGAACCTACTCTGTGCCTACGTCGAACCTACTTGTTAACTATGCGTTGAACCTACTCTGTATCTACGTTGGACCTACTTTGTGTCTTTAGATCGACTCTGTGTCTGTGTCGGACTTATTCTATATCTATGTTAGAGCTACTCGGAGTCTTCGTTGAACCTGTTAGTAATCTACGCTGCACCTACTTCGCCACTCTTTAGTTGCCCTGTGGGGGAGTCTACATTAACTTCGCGTTGGAACTCCGGTGGAAAAGTGAAGCAACAACTACTACTACTACTTCTGACAAAACCGTTTTTCACCAGCTCTCATGATTGCTGGGGTAATGCAGACCTCACTTATACAGGGCGTGAGAGTGTTCGGATCGTCGCTAAAGTCGCAAGACATAGGACCCCGAATATCGACGATATAGTCGCAAGACGTAGAAACGCCGATATCGTCGGAAAGGTTGAACAATTAAAAAATCGAGAAAACTAAGAAAACGCCAATTTTGATTTTTTTTGAAAAAAAATTGAGATATTAAAATATTGTAACAGGTGAAAACTACTTTCTACTAATGTTATCAAGATTTTCTCATAAAATCGTTTCTTTAATGTTTCCTCATCAAGATTCATTCGAATTAAAGCAAAAGCGCATGCTAACCATATGGCTCTTACTACATTACAGAGGAATAGCTTTTCATCGAGAGAATCGAGGTAACAAAAGTTATATTTTCACTTTATATCATTATAGTACTCGATTGAAATATATATAAGTTATCGCGAGGTGTCTTTTCAGACGACTTCAGGAGTATTGAAGTAGAAGGCCGATGTCGCGCCTCCACCGATCAGGTGGACCACGCTAAGGCGCTCGTGAAGAAGCTTCATTTCAGGTAAAAGTGAAGCAACAACACGCATGTCAATCAATGATGCTTGCTTCAAGAGCCTGACAATCTACACAATACTTGTTAGCACGGAAGTTATATGGTTGGCATTTTTTCAACTGATTGCACTTGCAACCCGCTTTGTACTTGCAGCGACAATTAGTGTACTGGCTAAACATTTTTTAGTTGTTTTGATTATTGCAGGGTTTCCATTTATGCGTATTATAGTGTGGTTGCCTTTTACAAGGCACTTCTTCTATCTAAACGTTTAGTCCAACAATATTGGCTGCATCCCATTGAGAGGAGGAAATAATGCAATAATTTTCTAATACTCAGCCTTATTGAAGCTGATTCCGGCTTTTTCTTCCCGTTAGATACGAGCCCTCCTGCTTCGAGAACCCTGACCTACAAACTCACTGGCGCAACGTCGAGGCGCTGGCTCTCAACAGGTCTTCTTTGGAACCAGTCACAGATTTCACTGGTAATAGCATCTAGTAGTCGTTAGTGAGTACAAACGAGATATGCGAGTAACTAATTGTTAGGCGTCGGATGAATGTTTAGTCTTTAGATTAGATGAGTTTGAGGGGATCCATCTGTAGGTTTTTGTTTTGAATATATTATGTCAGCTGTTGAGGCTACTGAACCATTGTTTTGTGACGGGCGTACCGCCAATTGAGTGGTGCAGTTCTTGCAATGTTCCGATGTGTAGAGGCTAAAGAGCTAAAATGAATGCAGCAACTCTACAGGCATCAGTTTGTGTCGTCGGTAAGTTGTATTGGAGAGTGCTAGTCCAATGGATCAGACCGTATGGATGGTGCAATTGGCGAGGAACAATCTGGCTTCAGGAGTGGTAAAAGGTATGCCGATCAGATTTTTGCTGTGAGAGAAGTCTGTGAGAAGTACCTTGCGAAGGGAAACAATATGTTCTGGGATTTCATAGATTGAAAGCAGTTCAAAGTTTCTATGTTGGCTGCAGAGCATGTGTCAGAGTGTGAAGCGAGGCGAGTGCTTATGGGTCGAGTTAGCGATGAGTCGGTAGCAGTCTGCGAATGATGCGGCACGAGTCGCGGATTCTGTGGAGAAGTTGTGTAGGCTAGTGTCTACAAGTGTATGCAAGTGTAGGAAGACAACAACAGGGCTATTGGCCCAAACTAGGTTGTCTTTTGGTAGCAAGAGGGTTAGTTCTGGAGTAGAACGTCTAAGAGGCCTATTGGCCCAAACTAGGTTGCCTTTTGATAGCAAGAGGATTAATTTTAAAGTAGAACGTCTATGAGAGCTTTGTGTGCCATTTCTGTTTTCTTATAACAGGAAATGGAACGGTTTAGCTATTTATCGCGATTTATGTAGAACTTATCGAGCCGCGACCTAAACGTTTTGATTGTATTGCTGTTTACAACCTCCGCTGGAAGTTTGTTCCATTCTTCGACAACTCTATACGTGGGAGAAATTGCGCGTGATGTCGAGTGAGGAACGTTTCCCAACGATTTTGTATCCATTGTTCCTAGTCACTTCGTTTGTATCTAGAGTGAAAAGGCTCGCTCGGTCTACGTTTTCCTTACCCTTCATGATCTTCCGCCCTTCGATCATGACGCCTCTGACTCGACGTTTCTCTAGCGAATAAAGATTGAGTTCACGAAGCCTGTCTTCGTACGATTTATTCCGCAGCGAGGGGATGAGTTTGGTAGCTCTACGTTGAACCTTCTCAAGTTTAATAACGTCTTTTCTAAAAAATGGAGACCAGAATTGAACGGCATACTCGTGATGCGGTCTAACAAATACATTAAATAACTAGAACATACTGTGCTGGTTTTTGTACGAGATAGTACGGGATATCATACCTAGCATTTTGTTGACTTTCTTGGCAGCATCTTTACGTTGCTTGCTAGTTTTTAAGTCGTTACTAATGATGACACCTAAACCTCTCTCTTCGGTGACGGGATGAGTTTTTTCAAGACATTGAATATTTATTTTTGGGGTTATGAAGACCTATGTGCATAACTTAGCAATTGTCAACATTAAATTTCATTTGCCACTCTTCTCTACCAATCAACAATTTTGTTCAAGTCTAGTTGGATCTGCTGACACTCTAGTTCAGTTTGCACTTTTCCTCCGATCTTAGTATCGTCTGAAAACTTGCTGATGTTTGAGAGTACGTTGCCATCGAGATCGTTAATGAATATTATAAAGAGAACTGGCCCTAACACGGATCCTTGAGGCACGCCGCTTGTAACGTTACCCCAAGGGAGGAAGCTCCGTTAAGTACTTGGGGTGGATGGATGATAATTCATTTTATAGATCATTAACACTGTATTTTAGTATTTTATTATTTCTTCTTGCTTGGGCTCTATTATATTTCTCTGCCCTTTTTTCATGGTGATAAATTTTGCATTGGTTATTTTTATTATATGCATCGAGGTTGGTTGAGACA
>SDVV010005240.1:0-19393 GCA_016164225.1 Gammarus roeselii | reverse complement strand
ATATAAATATAAACACATACATATGCATATATATAAATATATATATTATAGCTATATATATATTACCAGTTCGATTCACGGCAGATGCTCTGATATAAAAAGTAGTTTTAAATTCTTGGTCTAGTCTCATTGAGTGCTAATTCTTCAAGTATTACACATCTCAATATGCATTATTTAAAATTACAAAAAATGATTGGTCAACAGGTGGTAAACTCATTTTCGATGTAGGAGCTATGGCGGCTGCCTAAGTCAAACAAAAGCCTCGTTGAGTTGATCCCGTGCATTTCTTGATTGCACGCGAGGGTTCGACTTTGCAGGAGCCTTTTTATAGCTTTCATTCATCGACCTGTTGACGAAAATTGCCTTTCGTTGGAGACCGTCGACAGTTTTTGAATGGAGCAAATCAGACGGAGAAGGCGGTCACACCAAGAGCCTTCCGAAGGCGGTCACTCCAGGAGCCTTCCAATTCTGAGCCCCATCAAGGCACTCGAGGTTGCGACCATCGAGGCTGCGTGCGACGTGACGTCATTCTGCATGAATGCAAGCTGACGGCGAGGCAGCAGCAACAGCTCCTCAAGCAGGAGAGCAGGGCTGGCTCCAAAAGCAACAGCTCCTCAAGCAGGAGAGCAGGGCTGGCTCCAAAAGCAACAGCTCCTCAAGCAGGAGAGCAGGGCTGGCTCCAAAAGGTCACAGCATGACGAAGTAGTTACTTTTAGACCTCGAGTGACTCCAACGGTACGTAGGATTGTAATTTATTTTCCATCATAGACGTTTTCTGTATGTACACTCATGATACTATTGTAAATAATACTTCGCTCAATGAAATACGACCCGGCGGCCCCTAGAGATGAGCTGCTAAAAATTCCAATTGAACTCTCGTATTCGTTCATTCAAATAGTGAATTTGATAAAGATGTTTCACGTTAAATACTTAGGAATTTAAGTATTTCAAGACAATGGAAATAAATAATTTAATAATAATAATTTGGTTGGTCATATCTCCAATTCTAACCGCCATATCATCGCCCCTCATGATCCCTGCTGCTATCCGAATTGTTTGTGGCTTTGGTCCCAATTGTGCCTTCAACCCTGCGCCCATCAGTCAGGGCCGGGAAGTGTCGCTCGTGTCTAGGTCTCATCTGCGATGGTAACTTGTTTCGTGTATGTTCTGGCCCATTCTACCCGCAAATTTTTGCGGCTGGACGTCAGAGTAGGTCTTTTCTAGACAATTATGTTGCCGACCATGGTCGTCAGCAGTCAGTTTAGAGTTGATTTGTGAACTAGAATGATATCATCCACTTAAAATACGTTCATTTGTACTCCCTGGCTGACCTGCCAATTGCCTCCTCATCTCTCGCAGATTGCGTCGTTCTACCGTCTGTACTACGCCAAGATCAGAGCGGGGTTATTGCGGCAAAGTTTCTTTAAATATCCTTGCCGTTCAACATAAGGAGATAATTTTAGCAATTTATTTACGAATCTTTCTCTTAGCACTGCATCCCGTTCTATTGCAACTTTGAAACTAGAAGACTATTAGTTTGAGAGTCCTAAAAACACAAAAGCCCAATTAAATGAAGAACGAACCAGCAGAAAAACGTATAAACATAATGAAACGTTTCTAAAATATTGTGAAAGTTACACACATTTTGATTGTGAGTGAACACCGGGAAATACATGCAATAATAAAATTCCACATCGAGCTATTCCCTGGGTTTGCAGAGTAAATTTACCTCAAATCGGGCTATTTACAGCACAGCAATCAACACTACAGCCAATCAAACAAGGGTTTCCCATCTTTGCACACTCTCCATCCATTGCCAATATCACCCCCATCACCCGATGGCACCTACCGGGACCGTGCGCAAGGAGTTGCCCTGCTTAGACATGTAGATCTGCCCGTTGGCGTCGATGAGCCCCACAGGCTCCTGGAAGTACTCCTCCGAGGTGCGGACACAATCCACGTACAGGACCACGCGGTCCCGATACACGCCAAAGTGCAGCTTGTGCCACTCACGGTCGAACACCGCCTGGTGGAGAAATATCGAGGGCATCAGCATTGCCGCGTCTGGTCGAAGTTGGATTCAAATATTAGAAACAAATAACACATAAAAATATCTTTGTTCGGTCATCTCGAAATTCTAAAGATCAAGAGAACAGTCTTCCGTCATGCCTAATTTTATTTGTGAAATACACTTAAATGTCCATTTTACATCTGCTGATGCAGGTGGTGTAAGTAATGAGCTCTCGGGTTCCTTTCAAATAATGTCACAATCATATGCCTTAGGAAAGAGTTTCAGTAGAACAGAATCAGTCACTCGAAATTGGGATGCAATTTGGCCCCATACTCTAGACCCACTCATTGCTGGAGGGTCAGCGAGGGCTCTTCACCCTACATGTGGGCCCCTGAACAAGTGCATTAGCCCACTTTCCGGCAGCCAAGGGTTTTACTTTTAATAGGGTTTTCCTGAACACGATTGTCTGCACGCTTCGTGTCAGTAAAGGCTCTTCCCTTCGACTTCGCACCCCCGAACACGAGCGTCTGCATAGTTTCCGTCAGCAAATGGTAGGCGCCCCCGAACACACGCATCTGCTCGCCCCCGGTCAACGAAATCTCGTACTTTACAATACGCTCCTATGAACACGAGCGTTTCCACTTCATCTGTGCGCCTCTAAGCACGAGCTTTTGGTCTTTACCTGCGCGCCTCTAAGCTCGAGTGTTTGCTATCAACCTGCGCGCAACTAAGCACGAGCATTTGCTCTTTACCTGCGAGTCTCTAAGCACGAGCGTTTGCTCTTTACTTGGGCGCCTCTAAGCACGAGCTTTTGCTCTTTACCTGTGCGCCTCTAAGCACGAGCGTTTGCTATTTACCTGCGCGCCTCTAAGCACGAGCGTTAGCTATTAACCTGCGCGCCTCTAAGCACGAGCGTTAGCTATTAACCTGCGCGCCACTAAGCACGAGCGTTTGCTCTTCCCCTGCAAGTCTCTAAGCACGAGCGTCTGCTCCTTACCTGCGCGCCTCTAAGCACGAGCGTTTGCTCTTCCCCTGCAAGTCTCTAAGCACGAGCGTCTGCTCCTTACCTGCGCGCCTCTAAGCACGAGCGTCTGCTCTTCCCCTGCGCGCCTCTAAGCACGAGCGTCTGCTCCTTACCTGCGCGCCTCTAAACACGAGCGTCTGCACGCCTCCCGTCAGCGAAGGCAGGGTGAACTCTACAGTCTCCCTCTCAGGGTTGAGCGTGATTGCAAACTGCGTCCTGCCACTGAGGTCTGTGATCCTGATAATGTCCCAGGCGTCGCGAGGTGGCCGCCGGGCGCGGTAGGTGCAGATCAAAGAGAACTGCTGCGGAAGGCCTTGCGGGAAGATCTCTCTGTAAGTGGTGAGTGGGGAGGAGGCGACTTGATGGAATTCGTGATTTTTTTGTCTTTGCTAGGCAGTATCTTAGGAAACGTGTATGCAAATTAAGAACTGATTTCGTTAATGATAAGAAATACGAATTACCTAGCGACGTGACATTTTCGAGCTTCAAAAGAAAAGCCTCCACAAATTTCACGTAGCCGCTATAGTGTCGCCAATGATACAGGAACACAAATTATTATACTGTGAGACTGATAAGAAAATATCGTTGGGTTCTGCGCTAGCGAATAACCATGAACAATTTTTCGCCCGACTGTACGTGAATTGACCATCTGTATTACAATGTCACCAATGACCATCTGTATTACAATGTCACCAATGACCATCTATATTGCGATGTCACCAATGACCATCTGTATTACAATGTCACCAATGACCATCTGTATTGCAATGTCACCAATGACCATCTGTATTACAATGTCACCAATGACCATCTGTATTACAATGTCACCAATGACCATCTGTATTACAATGTCACCAATGGCCATCTATATTACAATGTCACCAATGGCCATCTGTATTACAATGTCACCACCTTCAACGACTGTACGTGAAATGGTCATCTGTATTACAATGTCACCACCTTCAAACCAAATCAGCAAAGAGGGAGAATTCAACTGAAAATACTCGGCATAACAGACTTGAAAATCGACGAGGTCAAAGGCATAATCGCAAAGGAAAAGATACATTCTTCAAAACTAATTATACTACAAGTCGGCGCTAAAGACGTGTCGCAGACGGAATCGACATGGAAAAGGTATGAAGCCATGCTAACCAATGTCAAAAGTTCAAACGCGAACATCCATGTCACTGGCATCCAGCCCCATCCAAACCGAAGTAGATACAAGTTAAGCAAGATGATTTTACGTAACAATCGCCTAGCAACATTCTGCGAAGCTCAGAAAATCTATTTCTCTGCTCATTGGGATACGATGTTCGATCGAAAGTACTATAACCTCAACAGAATCACCAACAAGGCTAGCATAAACACGTACGGACTCAATACCCGCAAAACATCCCTAAAAACATCGGCGCTGGTCTTGCCACAGTTACGTAAGGCAAAAAACGCACTCTATATCCAACCCACAACTCCGCCTGCAGTGCCCGACGGAATGACCCACCGGCCACCCCCCGTGCCAACACTAGATACACAACCAATACATGAGCCCATAAAAACATCACCGCATGTCCTCGCAGAAAAGTGCCTGTCATCAATCTAGTCCGAGTTAGAGGCAGTAGTCGCTGCTCCGCTAGTACAACCCGTTTAAACGAAAACGAAAGTCTGGGCTCCGACACAAGGCCTCAAAGTAAAAGCAGTATAAGTCAAGAAAATCAAGTTAATGAGACTAACGGTACTCTCAAATGTTATTACGTGAACGCTAGAAGTCTCGGACGAAATCGAAGAATTAGGTATTTCTGCAATGAATGAAAGTATCGACATAATAGCAATCCCAGAATCGTGGATGAAATTGGGCACCAGGCATTAATTAGGCGAATTGACTCTTCCCGGTTACTCACTATTTCACAAAGATAGACAAGGCCGAGAGGGCGGAGGAGTGCTGTTTCTCGTGAGAAACACTCTATAAATATTAGAAGTCACTATTTCAAACAGCAGACACGTCATAGTATCAATCAAAGTAGTCGGTAAACATACAAAATGGCTAATCACTCTCGTCTATCGTCACCCAAAACGCAAGGCTGCAGATGATATTGATCTTTACAACACCCTCATCGATGTCGTCACAACACAACACAGTACTGTGCTTGGGGACTTCAATATCCCTAACATGATTGGGAAACAAATGAATGCAATGCCACCAGCCAACGTCCGATTGATTTTGCAGACGATAAGTTCATGACCCGAATGGTGAAGACACACAGGAGGTAGCAATATTCCTAATCTCCTATTTAGTGCAAGTGACAGTCATGTCACGAACTTTGAAGTGAACGAACCACTCGGAACTAGCGACCACAACTGTGTCCACTTTTTGAACGAGCTTTAGTTGAGAACGTCAACAAACTGTGAAAAAGTCCCTAACTTTAGATTAGCTAACTTTGATGGCCTAAGAGTCAACGGCGTCAGCAAATGTAACCCTCGGACAAGGTGTCAACCAATCGCTTATCAATTTCTTGACTGCACTTAGAAATATTGAATATGAGCATATCCTGCGCAAAAACAGGCGAACAGCACTCAATCAGCCTAAGTACTGGAAAGGAGAACTGCAGCACCTTCAGTCATGTAAGGAAGCAAAGCACTCGATATAACAAAAACATCCACATGACGTCATAGCAAAACATTTAAAACAACATCAGCAGAAGAGATCTAAAGAGGGTCCAGAAACGAAGAAGAAAGTTACGAAAGTGAAATTGTCGACAAATGCCAATAACTAATCCGAAACAATTTTTTAGTTATAATTTGAGCAAAAAAAATGAAGATATGTAATTGGTCCTCTCATGACCAATGTTGGTGAGCTAGAAACGGACGACACCAAAATGAGTCTCCTACTTGATGAATACTTTTGTTTTGTATTCACGTTAGAGAATCAGGATATACCTAATCCTGAGGATATCATAGCGAAAAGACGAATTGAAGCCCTCAGCACAGTGAACTTTCCCCCGCCGAAGTTATTAAATGTATAGATAAATTGAAAGTCACAAAATCTCCAGGTCCAGACCAAATTCATCCCAGAATTCTGAAAGAGACTAGAAACGAAATTGCCAAACATTTTTCAAGCATTTCCACCCAATCTCTCACAAATGGCACCTGCCCCTCTAAATGGAAAGAGGCCTATGTTACCTCAATAAAAAAAGAGGACAAAAAGTGTCCCGGAAATTACCATCCAATTAGTCTTACCTCAGTCACTAGCAAATTGATGGAAAGTTTGATCACGGATAAAATTACAGAGTTCTTAGAATCAAACCAATTGATTCTCGACTCTCAGCATGGCTTTTGACACAACCGTTCCTGTCTCACGAACCAGCTACTTTTTTCACGAATATAATTGACATCCACGACACAAAATCTCCAATCGATATCATTCAACTGAACTTACAAAAGGCCTTTGATAGAGTCCTCCACAAGCGCCTTGTTAGTAAATTGCGCAGCATCTGCATTTGAGGCTAGCTTAACAACTGGATAAAATGCTGTCTTACGGACAGACGGCAGCGAATTGTACTTAACGAAGCTTCCTCCTCCTGGGATAATGTTACAAGCGGCGTACCTCAAGGATCCGTGCTAGGTCCAGTTCTCTTTATTATATTAATTAACGATCTCTATAGCAACGTACTCTCAAACATTAGCAAGTTTGCATAATGTACTAAGATAAGAGAAAAAGTGCAAGCCCTACTAGAGTGGCAGCAGATCCAACTAGACTTGAACGAAGTTGTTGATTGGTCAGAAAAGTGACAAATGAAATTCAATGTAGACAAATGTAAAGTCATGCACATAGGTCCTCTCAACCTCAAACACGTATATTCAATGCCCGGAAAAAAACTCATTCCTGTCACCGAGGTGAGAGATTTAGGAGTCAACATTTGTTCCGACTTAAAGATTAGCAAGCAATGTAACGATGCTGCCAAGAGAGGCAACAAAATGCTGGGTATGATATCCCGCACTATCACGTACAAAAACCAACACAGTATGCTCAAGTTATTTATGCATTTGTTAGACAGCATCTCGAGTATTCCGTTCAATTCTGGTCTCCATATCTTAGAAAGACGTTATTAAATTAGAGAAGGTTCAACGTAAAGCTACCAAACTCGTCCTTTTGCTGCGGAATAAATCGTACGAAGACAGGATACGCGAACTCAATCTCTATACACTAGAGAAACGTCGAGTCAGAAGCGACGTGATCGAAGTGTGGAAGATTATGAAGGGTAAGGAAAACGTCGACCGAGCGAACCTTATCCCTCTAGAGTCTAGATACAAGCGGAGTGACTAGGAACCATGGATACAAAATCGTTGGGAAACTTTTCTCTCTCGACATCACGCGCAATTTCTTTACGTGCAAAGTTGTCGAAGAATGGAACAAACTTCCAGCGGAGGTGTTAAACAGCAATATAATCGAAACGTTCAATTCGCGACTCGATAAGTTCTGCATAAATCGACGATCGACAGCTAAACCTTTCCTTTTCCTGATGTTATAAAAACAGAAATGACTCATGAAGCTCTTATAGACGTTCTACTTAGAACTAATCCTCTTGCTACCGAAAGGCAACCTAGTTTGGGCCAATAGGCCTATTGTTGTCTTCCTACACTTGTAAGCCCTTGTATAAAAAGCAAAGATGAGCGCAGACACCAAATATTTTAAACCGCCACAGTTACTTTCGCAAACTTTGAAAGCTGAAACCGCTACAGTTGCTAGCGCTACTTTTAAAAATCGCAAAACCGCTACTCGCAACTCCAATACTCCGTTATCGGTATTTTTTTATTATAAAGTGCAACTAAAACGATACCCAAAATAAGTTTTTCGCAGATTTTTATAAATAAATTACAAGGGAAAATACAGCAGCAGAGCAAATGACAGCAGCAGCAAAATAATACAGTACACCAACCGTCACAAGCAATGTAATGCAACTGCACATGACAGCTGATGGGACCTGTATGCGTGGGTAGTCAGCCCAGCATTCGTCAGATTCGGCCCAAAGACACAGTGCGAATGCAACCAACGGTTGCGGCAGGGCCGCAGAGACCGTCAACAGGTAAATCAAACGGCTGTCGGTAGCGGCAGCGGTTTTGCTCTTCAAGTTTGCCACTCGCAACTCCGTTACTTTTTGCTTCTGAAAACCGTTACTGCCACTCCGCTGCATTTAGGTACCGCAAGTAGAGGAGTAGCGCACTCAAGTGACGGACCGCCCGACTTTAATAAGCAGTGATGCATAAAATTAGGGAAAGGACAAGTTGTGATTTTAGGATTTTTCTAAAGTGCAATTATCGAAGGACATCGTGGATGGAACCGCCTCAACGAACGTCAGGTACCTTGTGTCCAGCTGTAGGTCGGTCTCCGCGTGGAGTCTGTACGCAGTCTGCATCTCGTTGGAGCCCCGGACCTTCTTCACCCCAGGTGAACTGGCCTCCAAAACGTCCAAACGGAACTTCCGGATGAAGTCAAACGCCTGAAGGTCGTCCTCCCCAGGCTGGTAGTCGGCGCAGGGCTCCTCAATAGTCTCGTAGCCATACTCTGGAGGTTGGGAACATTTTCAGGGAGTGTGGTTAGGGAAGGCGCCCTGCTAGAAAATCTCCAAACAAGAGGAGAGATGACGGTTTTAAAATGTCAATAAAAGATCACAACTGTTCCGCTTATCAGTACACATTCCTGTTTGTTTTCACACCTAGAATGGGGGAGGGGGTTGCAATGACCCTAGACTAGAAAGACGGGTAGAGGTCACTAAACAATCTCCAAACGTATGTATCATAGGTGCAAAATAAACCAAGAATGAATGATGACGTTAGATATAAGATCAAATTACACAGAACATTGCTACAACACATCAGTTCAGCGAGTTTATATCAAATAAAATATATAATGAGCTTAGATGCAAAACCAAATTCTAGTGAGCTTGGATGCACCAACATATTTACACACTGTGTACTTCGCCCTCTTGGGCGGTACCGGTATCATTCGATCCTTCATAATGTTTATCATTTATTCGAGTGAATAATTCGTGCGGTCGTCAGTTGGTAAGGGACCAGCCCCTGGTGCCCCAACCTCATCAATGCTGCTAAAATTGACTAGACATTGAAGATGATGCGGGATGAGCGCGCGTACGAATAACATTACATCAACAGTACACAGGCTAGTCTACCAGTTTGCGTACCTTGATTATAGCTTCGTTTTACCAATTTTTACCCCGGTAAACGGGAATTGTTCCTGAGGAGACATCTGTGAGAAAGTTCTTGGAATTATTCGAACAAATGAAATATGTGTAAATTATATAGATCATAATGATACAACACTTGTTCTGTTCTGAAGAAGTTGTGTAGGCTAGAGTCGTAGGCTGGTAGAGTTGCGATTGAAGGTAACTAGAGTTGATTAATGTGAACAAAAAGCAAAGTAATGAGGTGTTTGTAGCACGATGCGATCGGAATCGGTATCAACCAAAATGGAGTTTTTGGTGGAAATTCATAGTTTCAAGTACCTGAGTTTCCATGTGGAGAAGACTGGACTAGTGGGAACAGAGGTGAAATCTAGGGTGAGGGATGGGTGTGAAGTATTGTGTGCATTGAATAATGTAGGGTCTTAAGACACTGGGTATGGAAGCTGTAAGAGGGTTGCGTGAAGGAGTAAGTTTCACAATTGTGCTCTACGGGTCTGAGACGTAAGGGAAGCTGATGGATAGGACCAATAATTACTCGTTTCGAATTAGAACGGGATGTTGAGTAAATTGGAGAAGAGTAGATTCACGTGTACGGAGGGGTTTTGAACTCATGGTGAGGATGGATGATGGGAGTTGAATAAGTGAAAAGGATGATGGACACGGAGGTGCGCGGGCATAGACAATGTCTAAGGGTAGACGGAAGTTTGGGTGAAAAGATGGTGAGAAGGAGGCTGTGTGGAGGTAGCGAGAGAGCATGCAATGGATGGGCTTAAGGGGAGAAGGAATGCAAATGGACGAGTTTTGACGAGTCTCTTATGCGATTTCTCGCTCTTGAAGTTTCGTTGAAAAAAAACGGGATGGTCGTGCTTGGTGGATGACCCAGAAATTATCACACAGCGGAGGCAACCCAGCGAAAGCTGGCGAGCCCTGCTTCTGACACAGATCTCGGACCTCACTGCAATGGTAATCTTGGCTTAAGATGTGTTATTCCACCACTTGATCTTGACACTGATGACATAACGTTCCCGATGAGCTTTAGGGTTCCCCCAATGATCAAAACCGTAACGCAAACGTAAAATCGAATAACCCGAGTAACTGTGCGAGTAAACCTATAATAGTTTGATCACTAGCTGCAGCTTGGGCTCCGATTGGCTGAATGGTAATTGATGGTCTCTAAACAAAGGACGATCACGCAATGTAACTGTGAGAACGAACTATGCTAGGGTGTGGTCATTAATGTCGTAATGGAAGCAATTGCGTATTTTTTCATCAAATATTTTAATTTATAATTTAATAGTATAAAAATACGGAAGTATAAGCCAGTTCTTTTTTTTCTACCATATCCACTAGAAAACAGTCCTACAGGTACCCAAGGTGCATAGATCAGTTACCAGACTTAGCAAGACCGCGGTTTTGATTCAGGATTGAATCTAGAGTAACCCTAGCAAGGTGAGTCCTCTTTTCACGAGTCCAACTCTGGCAAACCGCCTCTGTTCTCATTGAAGGTTCATTCCTGATTCCTCCCATCACTTTAATGCACTTTGCCATGTTTTTTAACTCTAGTCCACGCCTCCTACGAGCCCCTGGAAGCTTCATATTATAACTCTTCTCTTTCAACCCATAAAGCATAACAAGAAGCGCAAAATGAAACGGGTACAAAATAACAACTGACGGTATTCCTACGAGAGCACATTCAAGGAGGGACTCAGGGCATTCAAGGAGGAGGGCTTGGGCAGAGTTAGACAAGGCAACGTCATCAGTATTTGGCCTTAGTCACGCGTTATAGGGAAAGATTTGTTTACAAGGTCGGTGACTCCGGTGTTCGAGTGCTGTCACTCCTCTGAACAGGCTATATCAACATACTGAATGGGCTATAGCAGTGCAGTGCCATTTGAGAGGTGACCACGGTCACGTTATTAGAGAGAGGGTCCAGGACAGATGCGAACTGTAGGGGTGCACCACAGGGAGTTTGCTGCCAGACCAACGATTTATTCGAGCCACAGGTAGGACCTCGTAAGAATACATAGTGTATGACAACTGCAACGGTCGTGACGACGTGTTACGTTATGTTGCGTGCAACTCGACGTATTTGCAGGCTACGCTACAAGCATATTGTTGGAACCTTGCTTTCCCAACCTAACCTAACTTAGTGGTAGGTGTTTCTAACCCGCGGGGCCAATGTAAGTTGGTGGGTATTTCTAACCTGAGGGGCAAATATGTATTTTAATTAGGTCAGCCTGTCGTCCACATTTTGGTCCCCGAACCTTTGAGAGTTATTATCTCCTACTTTGTAGAAGCGGTAGTGTGCATTTTTTGATTTGATTGGGCCTTATTTCCACCGGAGCCTCATGCATATCTTTCTGCCTGTTGTATTGGATTCGTGTAGCATGCTTTCTGTTTTCGCCGTCTCGTTGGGTAACTGCCCATTGTGGATTCACAAGATCTAACACCCTGCATTTCCTGAGGTAGCATTCATTCAAGAGCGATCACACTGATGGCCAGTATGCGTGGACTACTGTTGTTGTTGTTTAGCCACGGTTTACACCTGCGGCGCTGAATACTGCCGCCAGCGGACAGTCCGAAACTCTTGATACCCACTGACACGTGCATGTTGGGGGACGGGGGAAGGGGGAGTGGTATTACTAATACCTGTATTAAATTTATCGCGAGGTAGTTTATATATTGCGACCTGCATGTTTTAATTCTTTTATTTGTGGAAACCAGAGCATTGTTACTTGCAGTGTGTTTATATCCCTTAGTCATACTACATTACACACCAACATGAACACTACATCACACACCAACATGAACACTACATCACACACCAACTGCACACTACATCACACACTAAAATGTACACTGCAGCACACACCAACATGCACCTTACATCAAACACCAACATGCACACTACATCACACACTAAAATGAACACTGCATCACACACCAACATGCTCACTACATCACACACCAACATGCATACTACATCACACACCAACATGCACACTGCATCACACACCAACATGCACACTACATCACACACCAACATGCACACTACATGACACACCAACATGCACACCACATCACACACTAACATGCACACTACATAACTCACATACATGCACACTACATCACACACTAACATGCGCACTACATCACACACCAACATGCACACTACATCACATACCAACATGTACACTGCATCACACACCAACATATACACTGCATTACACACCAACATGCATACTACATCACACACCAACATGCACACTACATGACACACCAACATGCACACCACATCACACACTAACATGCACACTACATTACACACAAACATGCACACTACATCACACACTAACATGCGCACTACATCACACACCAACATGCACACTGCATCACACACCAACATGTACACTGCATCACACACCAACATGTACACTGCATCACACACCAACATGCACATTACATCACACACCAACATGCAAACTGCATCACACACCAACATGCACACTACATCACACACAAACATGCACAATACATCACACACAAACATGCACACTACATCACACACCAACATGCACACTACTTCACACACCAATATGCACACTACATCACACACAAACATGCCCACTACATCACACACTAACAAGCACATTACATCACACACCAACATGCACACTACATCACACACAAACATGCTCACTTCATCACACACTAACATGCACACTACATCACACACCAACATGCACACTACATCACACACCAACATGTACACTGCATCACACACCAACATGCACACTTACATCACACACCAAAATGCACACTACATCACACACCGACATGCACACTACATCACACACTAACATGCTCACTACATCACACACCAACATGCACACTACATCACACACCACTACATCACACACTAACATGCACACTACATCACACACCAACATGCACACTACATCACACACAAACATGCTCACTACATCACACACAAACATGCTCACTACATCACACACTAACATGCACACTACATCACACACTAACATGTGCACTACATCACACACCGACATGCACACTGCATCACACACCAACATGTACACTACATCACACACCAACATACACACTACATCACACACCAATATGCACATTACATCACACACAAACATGCACACTACATCACACACCAACATGCACACTACTTCACACACCAATATGCACACTACATCACACACTAACATGCCCACTACATCACACACTAACAAGCACACTACATCACACACCAACATGCACACTACATCACACACAAACATGCTCACTACATCACACACTAACATGCACACTACATCACACACCAACATGCACACTGCATCACACACCAACATGCACACTACATCACACACCAACATGCACACTGCGTCACACACCAACATGCACACTGCATCACACACTAACATGCTCACTACATCACACACCAACATGCACACTACATCACACACCACTACATCACACACTAACATGCACACTACATCACACACCAACATGCACACTACATCACACACAAACATGCTCGCTACATCACACACAAACATGCTCACTACATCACACACTAACATGCACACTACATCACACACTAACATGCGCACTACATCACACACCGACATGCACACTGCATCACACACCAACATGCACACTACGTCACACACCAACATGCACACTACATCACACACCAACATGCACATTACATCTCACACAAACATGCACACTACATCTCACACCGACATGTACACTAACTCACACACCAACATGCACACTACATCACACACAAACATGCTCACTACATCACACACTAACATGCACAATACATCAAACACCAACATGCACACTGCATCACACACCAACATGCACACTACATCACACACCAACATGCACACTGCATCACACACCAACATGCACACTACATCACACACCAAAATGCACACTACATCACACACCAACATGCACACTACATCACACACTAACATGCTCACTACATCACACGTCAACATGCACACTTCATCACACACCACTACATCACACACTAACATGCACACTACATCACACACCAACATGCACACTACATCACACACAAACATGCTCACTACATCACACGCAAACATGCTCACTACATCACACACTAACATGCACACTACATCACACACTAACATGCGCATTACATCACACACCAACATGCCCACTGCATCACACACCAACATGTACACTACATCACACACCAACATGCACATTACATCATACACCAACATGCACACTACATCACACACCAACATGCACACTACATCACACACCAACATGCACATTACATCTCACACCAACATGCACACTACACCACACACCGACATGAACACTACATTACACATCAACATGCACACTACATCACACATCAACACGCACACTACATCACACACCAACACGCGCACTTCATCGCACACCGATATTCAATCTACATCGCACACCAACATGCACACTACATCACACACCAACATGCACACTACATCACACACCAACATAACGTGCGTTAGGATGACCTCAAGTGTGATAAGGGTTAGTGTTTGAAACAAAGCAGACACGATGTTATGTGGTAGGTTAATGATGGGGGTTGTTAACTTTCACATGGGAAAAGTGCAGTTTACATGTTGTGACACTAATGTCCAGAACCCTAGTGTCCAGAACACTAGTGTTCACAACACTAGTGTCCAGAACACTAGTGTCCACAACACTAGTGTCCAGAACACTAGTGTCCAGAACACTTGTGTCCAGAACACTAGTGTCCAGAACACTAGTGTCCAGAACACTAGTGTCCAGAACACTAGTGTCCAGAACACTAGTGTCCACAACACTAGTGTCCAGAACACTAGTGTTCACAACACTAGTGTCCAAAACACTAGTGTCCACAACACTAGTGTCCAGAACACTAGTGTCCAGAACTCTAGGGTCCACAACACTAGTGTCCAGAACACTAGTGTCCACAACACTAGTGTCCAGAACACTAGTGTCCACAACACTAGTGTCCACAACACTAGTGTTCACAACACTAGTGTCCAGAACACTAGTGTCCACAACACTAGTGTCCAGAACACTAGTGTCCACAACACTAGTGTCCAAAACACCAGTGTCCACAACACTAGTGTCCAGAACACCAGTGTCCGCAACACTAGTGTCCACAACACTAGTGTCCACAACACTAGTATCCAAAACACTAGTGTTCACAACACTAGTGTTCAGAACACTAGTGTCCATAACACTAGTGTCCACAACACTAGTGTCCACAACACTAGTGTCCACAACACCAGTGTCCAGAACACTAGTGTCCACAACACTAGTGTCCAGAACACTAGTGTCCACAACACTAGTGTCCAGAACACTAGTATCCACAACACTAGTGTCCAGAACACTAGTGTCCACAACACTAGTGTCCACAACACTAGTGTCCAGAACACTAGTGGCCACAACACTAGTGTTCAGAACGTACACGACGCTATACTCACTAGCGAAGATAAGAAACAGGGAGGGGTTGAGGGATCCTAGCTGAGGTCACCGCAGGCTGGGCCCATCGATGGAGGGAGCCCGACTGGCTTATGAAGTCAAACATTTTAAACTCAAGCTAGATGTTTGGATCAAGTTGAGCGTTTGAAAACCAGACAAACGTTTGGAATCAGTTAATTTAAACGTTTGGAATGCAGAAAACTTTTTGGATCTCATTTAACGTTGGAAAGTAAATTAACGTTTGGATCAAGTTCAACACATCGAACTTAGTTATTCGAAAGCGCGTCCCCAAAGCTGGACACCGTTGTCCTGGAATCCAGCCGTAGTCCATGAACTAGCAGCCTCCGTCCCGGAAGAGGCAACCGTTGTCCCAGAACTGTAGACCTCCGTCCCCGAACTGTGGACCTTCATTGAACTGAGTATCTTTGTCCCTTAACTGTTAATTTGTCCCTGAACTTTGAACCTTCATCTCTGAACTGGACAATTTCATCGCTGAACTGAGTACCTTTGTCTTTGAACTAAAAAGTACGACAACACGCTTTCAGAAAAAGAACAGCGAACGTTAGGTGTTGTGGAAGGAAGCAGGCATTTATGATGGGTTACCAGCGAGGACGTCTTCAGCAAGGCCACGCATTGTGGGGAAATATGTAGTAGTGTGCATGCCATGCATATCTGCCAACCTGTTATACGTTATAAGTGTAGCATTAACAGTGTGTGTGTTCACCGGCTTGTTGAGGAACTGCCCATCGTACATTCCCATGGTCTATCACCCAGGATGGCAAGGGGGGCAAGGGATGGCAAGGGATGGCAAGGGGGGCATGAGTGATGAGGTTGCATCTTCAAACGCACGCTTAAAATCTTCTAAAGTTCTGCTCAATATAATTTAAATAAAACATGTGAATTCTTCTCGTAAAGTAGTGTTGTACGAGCCAACGATGTGAGAAAGCTGTATGCATAGCATGAATCCCTTTGAAATAATAAAGCGTGATCAACAATATTGATTACGTGCCTTTTTTGAGAGAAAACTGAGAAAGCGCACAACCATGCATGGTAAAGCGTGAGGAGGAATTTTGTTTATTTACATCTAGTAGTTCTAACCGAGATATACTGCAGTATGCGATGAACTTATTAGGTAGATAATTAACATTTTACTTAACCCTCAATATTTTCACGTATAATGGGTTACATTGGCCGGTCGTAGTCTTTCCTTAACATCCTTACACATCACACACCAACATGCACACAACATCACTGAGTACGACTGCGGCGCCATGACGTCGATATTCAGCGCCCAAGGGTAATCTTGGTGGAACCTGTTATGGGTCGCCCCACGAGGTGTTCATCTTAGATAAACACCTCATCATATCGTACGGGACTCGAAATGTCATGAGTAGATTATCGTACACAAAGCTCATCTTCACTAACTAAAATGAGCTAAGTGCAGTCAGTACTCACAGTAAGTGCAGTCAGTACTCACAGTAAGTGCAGTCAGTACTCACAGTAAGTGCAGTCAGTGCTCACAGTAAGTGCAGTCAGTGCTCACAGTAAGTGCAGTCAGTACTCACAGTAAGTGCAGTCAGTACTCACAGTAAGTGGAGTCAGTGCTCACAGTAAGTGCAGTCAGTGCTCACAGTAAGTATAGTCTGTTTGTTCACTTAGTGGATCATATTTGGTGCATGAGGGTTTATTCACATAGGCCACAGCTGTGCCGCTGCCTGCCCTCTACCGACAGGACCATCAATACTCCAATGGTGCACCCGTACAATAAACGCTTATGCTGTGTCACACCCAAGCTCTACTTCTTATCTCCTAGCCATTTGACCGTAACCACCGGAAAGAAAATCAAAGGTAACAGAAGGAAATGACGTACGCGCTGCTGCTCCGGCCACCAGTATCAGCAGCACTGCGGGGTGAGGCGCCATGACTGATACCTCTTCTCAATGCCGAGTGCTGGCCAGGTCTGCGAGAGAAAGAGAGATAGTCATTAAATATGATGATTGTACGACCAACACGTCATAATTTTTCAATAGGTTTTATATAGCCTGAGGTGGCTGTTGGTAAACATTCTGCGGTAAGGGGAGAGATGGTAACAAAAATTAGAGATGGTCACAACCAACACGTCATATTTGTTCATCAGGATCTTTATAACCTGATGTTACTGTTGATAAACAATTGTTTCCCCTTAGTAATGTGATAACTTTTGGGGGACGGCAAAAGTAACGTGAGACTGTAACTTATAGTCACGAACGTAGCTCAGTTGTCGTCGTTGTTTATCAATCATCTACACACAGCGCTACTTGACGCGCTGCACTTAGTTAGAAGGTAATTGTTGTTTCCAAACAAATATCGATGGCATTCAGTAGATCAATGACTTTCATAACAAATAGCGATGGCAGTGAAGCAGTAGACTCACGACGACATGCCAAACAGAAGGACGACACTGTGGCCTCCTGAACTTTACGAGTTGCCCCTACAGAAGCCACAACAACGGCAGAGTGGGAGGAGGTCGAATGAGGAGTGTGCCTGACGGCGTGCTCAGAGAGAGGCATATATACACATAAGCGTCACGAGAGGTGTCAGCTCGATGGACGGTTACAATGAAAGGAGTACAAGAACTGCGTACCTCCCTAACAATGCATTCCAAGGCTGTGGTGGCGACAGTGCGGCAGACTGGCAGCACAGCGATGAAAGGGTAAGGTGTGCATGGAGTTGCTAACAAAGCTGTGTAGTATTTCGTCTGCATCCTGCTGACTAGGACAAGTAGGCAGGATCACTGTCATGAATTTATTATATATGATGTCTAAACTTGTCTGCATCACAGCTACCGAGTTGGACTACGTAAACGTTATTTTTCTTTATCGGCGACTTCTCTTCGATTAGAGTGTGCAAGCTTCATTAACCTATTTTTTTACTCATTTAGTGATAATTTCAGTAAGTATAGAAAGCTGTAAAATAATTATTTGAGATAGTTTTCCGCTTAACAACGCAAACAGCACTTGTGCAAAGATTGACTGTAACCTGACAAATAAAGCCAAGTATTCGACTATAATAATACTCTGCGATGACCTCGACAATCTGATGCATATAGAATGAAAAGCTCTGAAAGTGCAACCTTTCTGGATCAAACAAAGTACAGTGCAAGCGACGGCGCTGCTCATCGCTTGTCATCGTTGACCCAATGAGGCCTGTAACGGTACAGGCCTTAGTCCTCCCTACGTGACGTCACAGCAGGGGGTGGACGCGAACAATAGGCCTGTAACGGTACAGGCCTTAATCCTCCCTACGTGACGTCACAGCAGGGAGTGGACGCAAACAATAGGCCTGTAACGGTACAGGCCTTAGTCCTTCCTACGTGACGTCACATCAGGGGGTGGACGCGAACAATAGGCCTGTAACGGTACAGGCCTTAGTCCTCCCTACGTGACGTCACAGCTGGGGGTGGACGCGAACAATAGGCCTGTAACGGTACAGGCCTTAGTCCTCCTACGTGACGTCACAGCAGGGAGTGGACGCGAACAATAGGCCTGTAACGGTACAGGCCTTAGTCCTCCCTACGTGACGTCACAGCAGGGGGTGGACGCGAACAATAGGCCTGTAACGGTACAGGCCTTAGTCCTCCCTACG
>SDVV010005239.1:0-19393 GCA_016164225.1 Gammarus roeselii | reverse complement strand
GACACAATTAATGTGATACGGCACCATCGTCGGGGGAGCTGAGACACAATTAATGTGATACGGCACCATCGTCGGGGGAGCTGAGACACAATTAATGTGATACGGCACCATCGTCGGGGAAGCTGAGACACAAGTTATGTGATACAGCACCATCGTCGGAGGAGCTGAGACACAAATCATATGATACCTTCGTCGCAGTAGCTGCACGTGACACGAGTCATGTGATACACTGCTTGTTATGAAAACTCCTCAGTTGTAAGAGGGGGGCAATTATTTGGAGGATTTTCGGATTTAAAACAATCGCCTCGTACGATCATCTATATTCTATCCCGAGACTCTTCGGCCCGAATGTGACTCGATACGGACTGTCAGACAGATTTACTAACGAACATAGAGTCATGAGCAAGAATACAGTCGCTAATGTATTTATGTGTATATGACGTCATAGCATCGCATTTCGCAAAATAATTATTAAAGGTAATAAATTCGAATTTTGCACTGCCAATGAAAGTATACATTTATGTTAAGCTTATCAATCTGGAATTGCTTGCAGCTTGCTATGCTGAAAACCTGTCGTGCCGTTCATTGAGGTATTGTCACAGTTTTGCACACTTGGAATATATGGTTAGAATTTCTTATGTCCCGATACAGTTTGAAATCTTTTCAAGTTCATGAAAAAGTATACGAAATGCATTGTAATAGGAGCTGGCGTGTGTAATGGTGCAGTAAACGTGACGATTAACACGTTGGCCTGAAATCTTCTAACAATGTGATGCAGGTGAAAATGTGAATGAATATAATTTAGAGATCAGGACTCCCAGCATCAATCGTCAGTTGTGTAAATAAACTTGGTTCGAAGTTATCATTTTCCAATTTATTTTTGTAATTGAGAATTCATTTGGAATTAGAAATTAACTCTCCCATTGGACGCCGGAGTGGTAACCCACTTCAGAAATATTACTTAGAAAAAAAAAAGTATTTAATTGTTACACTCCATAATCCCTCACCACGGACAGCTCTACATGGATGCATAGATTTTTTGAGGTGGTTCTCACAGGATAGTTCATGTTCCTGGATATATTAATCAAAACGTTAACAAATAGAATGTTGAAATAAACGTTTTATACGGTTGTAGAATTTATATCCAAAATTTATGCAATAAGTGTCAAGAAAACTTCTATGCGGTAGGCGGGGATACGAAAGAGTCGGACTTGTTTGCAACACTTTCGTATCTTTTGCTAATTAAGATATAGAAAAAATCAACTCGGGTATTCGTGAATAAATCTCATTTATTGTTTCCTGTACACTTCCTTCCCAATGCTGAATTGCATCACATGGGAGCTTCATTGCTGTAGGAGTGGATACGATATAAAGAATGCACATTTTGTAGTCGTTCTGATACAATCTAAATTCTGTATTTTTTTCTCAACGAGACCTTTAAAATGATGTTCGACATTACATGATAATATCTTCTCATAACTGTACGAAAAAATGCGATTTGGACGAAAATACGTTCCCAAACAATTTCAAATGCCTTGCGGCGTTCATCATTCCGCTACAATATTCAAAAAATATTTAAATTGCAATGTACTTTTCTGACACCTGGAAAAAGAATAGAAATGCTGTACTGTTCAGGCTGTTTCAGTCTTGTTTATGCTCCTGACAAGTAACTGAATTTCATGCTAAGGCACAGTTCAAACATCCTTGATGCAATTAGCTCTCACAACAACTTCTCTTTAATTATTGAGTTAAGATGTAGTTACACTCCAAAAATCGCCGTCATCCGAATCCGAGTATACATTTTAGTAGCGACAAACGCAGTTCCTATCATTACCACCCCTTTACAACACCATCAGTACCGAGAATGCCGTACCGAACATAAACAACGCAGCGCGACACCATTCGTAACGAGGATGACGTACCGCCCATAATCACCGCTACACGACAGCATATAGAAGCGAGGATGCCGTACCGGCCAGAAGCATCGCTAGGCAATAACATTAGTAGCGAGGATGCCGAACTGGTCGTAACATCCACTACACAAAGCAATTAGTACAGATGATGCCGTACCGTCCATAGCCACAGCTGCACAGCATCATTAGTAGCGAGTATACTGTAACGGCCATAACCTCCGCTGCAAAACACCATTACTACCGAGGATAGCGTACCGGCCATAACCACCGAAACACAACACCAGTAGTTACGATGATGCCGTAACAGCCATAACCACCGAAACACAACACCATTAGTAGAGAGGATGCCGTACCGGCCATAACCACCGAAACACAACACCATTAGTAGAGAGGATGCCGTACCGGCCATAACCACCGAAACACAACACCATTAGTAACAAAGAGGCTGTACCGGCCATAACCAACGCTACACAACACCATTAGTAGAGAGGATGCTGTACCGGCCATAACCACCGCTACACAACACCAGTAGTAGAGGGGATGCGGAAGTGGCCATAACCCCCTTTACATAACACCAGTAGTAGAGGGGATGCCGTTCCGGGCATAACCACCGCTACACAACATCATTAATAGAGGGGATGCCGTAGCGGCCATAACCACCACTACACAACACCAGTAGTAGAAAGGATGCCGTAGCGGCCATAACCACCGCTGCTCAACACCAGTAGTAGAGGGGATGCCGTTCCGGCCATAACCACCACTACACAACACCTGTAGTAGAGGGGATGTTGTAGCGGCCATAACCACCGCTACACAACACCAGTAGTAGAGGGAATGTCGTAGCGGCCATAACCACCGCTACACAACACCTGTAGTAGAAGGGATGCCGTAGCGGCCATAACCACCGCTACACAACACCAGTAGTTGAGGGGATGCCGTTCCGGCCATAACCACAGCTCCAAAACATCTGTGAACGGTCGTCTCAGCCAAGCATGTAGGCAAGGGTACACGTTTCTTGAAAGTGAAAATGACCAAAAAAGTCATAGTCAATTGCTATTTATTTATTTGATTGCATAGACCGTGATGATTAAATGCAGTAAAAACCCATGCGTATATGCCCAGTTCATGAAAAAACTCACCCAGCGACGGAGGAGTGAAAGGATTACTTGACCGTACACAAATCTAGGTTATTGGTAACTGTGTACAGGGTCTGGAAATAGATAGTTAGACTATACGATGCACATGGGGTTCATTTGTACTGATTGTATACGAGAACTCCTGCATGCGAGGATACACCGTTAGAAGGCTCACACCATTCAGAACAATGTAATTATGATGCATCAAAACACTGTTGCATCATGAAATACAATGCTAACTTGCTACCAACACAGTGTGAATGTAACCAAATAAACGGGTGGGGGCGTAACAGGTTTCAACTGGGAACACTTGTGTTTAAAAAAAAAGTACGATATGTGGTGTCACAGATAATTTCTCGGCAGCTAAACGCGCCGGTGTGCTTTGAAGATTAGGTTTATTTTGAAACGTGTAATAATTTCCTCTCTAATAACATATGCTAGGATTTATAAACATATAAAAGCCAGCTGTTCCCATTGTTGAAGTCCTCCTGTGGTCATAAACTACACGAGGCATTTTACAGAGCAGCTTTAATTCTGACGATGGTGGCCAACACAATCTAGCACTGCACTGTTGGCTCGCATGTCCAGCATGGAAAAATAGTACAAAAGACGATATTCTCCCTGACACGGTAGATGCACTGTTTGAAATTCTGCTCTCAACATTTGGAAGGTCCTTCCAATCTTTAAACTTTATTTAGTCAGCAGTTTCATTTATGTGCAAGCACAAACGCGATGTTTGACAAGGACTAATTATAATAATTTCAGCAAGTTAATCGACATTGCTTACTCCACGTACGGATGGATGAGCAAAACGGTTTCGATGGCATCACTTGTAGCCCTTGATCCCGCTGCTCGATGTAAATATTGTAGTACGCTGAGTAGGTTTTCGGAACAACGTCTCGTTATGGAGGGCGATAGTCATCAAGAATTGACTGGACCTGGCTGCACTGTTAGCGTTCTTTTATGGGGATCAAAACCAGTTAGAAAATAATTAAAAGAATTGCCCGTTTGTTTGCCGGAACACATGCTTTTTACAATTTGTCGATGCATCCCTGCATGCTGTATCAGGGGCCCCATTCAGCAGCACGCCCAGCTTCGTCAATATCAGCCTAACAAAGGGGAGTGGCCCATGCAGCTACGCGGACAAGCGCTCGGGATTGTTGGTCGGCGTCCTAATTAATTGAATATTGCATTCACGAGTTTGTAAGCGCGAGCTCCCGTCCAATGTCTCGAGCGATGGTTGTTCTGGCTTGTGCTGTGAACGTTGTGAGATACGGATATGAAAATAAAAATGATGCATACAAATATGTAATGATTGTATTAGGATTTAGAGGCCGCCGCCGTAGCACAGTGGTTAGCGTGTCCGACTGCAGTGTCAGCCTCTGGTGCTGCATGTCGCGAGTTCGAGCCTCGGCATGGACACGGCGGTCTTGTGGCGGGGAGATTGGCCGCCGCCATCCTCTGTGTCAGCCTAACTTAGCCACCCTCCTAACTAGGGGGAAATGACTGTATGTCTATACATACATATATACATTAGGATTAATATAATAAGTTACATTGAACGACCAGCAACGAAGGAGAAAAACTGACAATCGTTCGTTGACTTGATACCTTCAACAGAAGAAATGGATGCACTGTTAATAATATCGTTTTAAAACAACATCATTATTATTATTTTAAATCTTAAACAGTACCATCTTCTGAGACTGGATCATAATAAGAACAACAGAATCCACACTGTACCTATTAATAGTTTAATTGCATTATTCTAGGACATTTGATTAATTTTATGGTCAAGCGGGCGCGGCCATCTTGGAGTGGAAAACATTCCTTGTCACAGTTGTTAAGTCATCAGAGCCTCTATTTTTCTATAACTAACTACCTTAATTCCCTATCCTCATAGTAGGTTAGTCTACAACTATCTCTACGTCTTCCTAACATGATACTAGTCCCAAATTGTCGCAAAGATATGGACTTATCCTTTATTTGAGAAACATTATCCAATGGACGAAGCGAGACCAAACCGTCCTCTCGAAACACAAGTCAAATTCACAAGAGCCTCTCTCGGATCAGGGAAGCCCACTTGACGGCAACACGCCATCTAGCGGCCGTTAGGTGTGAGCCTACTTGCTTACATTGCTCCGACCACGGTTTAACGCTTCCACTCAAAAGATTAAATTTAGCTACTGTACTATAATAGTCTTTATTATCTCATACGTAGAAATTTACTTTCAACGTTACTTATTTGAATAACTTCATTCTCATTACTTCTTATTTATCTACACGTCTAGTATGATTCGAGAGGAAGGAATCGGACACAACGGCTGAAACAGACCGGAGATGGTGGGAGTGGTGGTTTCTACCCTCTTTATCTCAGGACTGCCCAACTGATGACAACCAGACCTCATATACAAATTGGATACACATAGGTTTGCAATGGAATGTCTTCCTGGCAAGTAGAGCAGGCAGTTATGTTTTTCACAATACACGAGCCGAATATACCCGTAATTTTCCTTATGTTTATCAACTTTTCATTTCATTTTAATCAAGTAGAAACGTAATAGAATTAGCTAATACGACATATAAACGATATTCATACGAGCTGTTAACATTAATTGAAACAGAAGTGAAAGGGTCCATTTCATTCGGATGATGTAAGCTCTTCTATACCCTCATATACTAACTAATGCATTATATCACAGAGATGAAATAACAGAACAACTCTCAAACTGCCTTCGCACAGTTGGAGTGGAGCAAGTCAACTTCACCAACACCTCGAAGTCAGGCAACAAATAGCGAAGGTGACCGCAGACAGCAAGGTTGGACTTCTGTCGTGATTCTCCCATCCTGACCAGCACCAACAAAGCAAGTAGCTTCATGGGAGCAGCTACTGACCCACAAGAGCACAGTCACCGACCCCTCAATATCCCCACCCCCCTGTTCATGTCCCTCCTCTCTGTGGTCATACCGCACCCCTGTAAATTGTCTGCCGCCGTCTGCAAATTGCTTGATACCTCTCCATCAATTGCTGCGCCCTGAGCATTATTGTGAACGTCTCCCTGCCTCCTTTGAGCGCTGAGCCTCCTGCAACCGCGCTAACGGCCAAGGTGTCGCTCGCAGAGAGTATGGGACGCCTTTTGCAGTGGGTTGCCGCCCTAACGCCTCTTGCCGTACACTGGCGGCCCTCACGCCTTCTACAGTGATAAGGATGACGACACAACACCCTCACGCCTCATGCTGTGATGAGCTGCCCTACAACACTTTCTTCGTTGGGGCGGCCGCCCACACGATTCTGCAGTGGTGTGACCGCTCCCACACCTTTGGATTGATGTGGCCACCCTCACATCTCCTGCAGTCTTTTAACCATCCTTACACCTTCGGCAGTGGTTTGACCGATCTCACGACTTCTACAGTATTGTGGCTGCCCACACGGCTCTTGCAGTGGTGTTGCCGCCCTCACACGTAGCGGCCCTCACATCTTCAGTAGAGATGATGTTACCGCCCTCACACCCCTTGTTGTGGTGTGACTGCTCGCACACCTGCATTGATCGGACCGCCCTAGCACTCCCTACAGTGGTGGGGCCACCCTGACGTGTCCTGCAGTGGCAGGCCGACTTCAAACCTACATCAGTGGTGCAGCAGCCCTGGAGCGTCCTGTAGTGGTGTGGCCGCCTTGACGCGTCCTGCAGTGGTGAGGCCGTTCTGACGCGTCCTGCCATAGTGTGGACGCTCCTCTGACGCATTTTGAAGCGGTATGGTCTCCATGACACCTCTGTCAGTGGTGGGGCCGCCCTGACGCCTCCTGCAGTGGTAGAGCCGCTCCAACGCGTCTTGCAGTGGTGGGGCCGCACCAACGCGTTCTGCGGTGGTGGGGCCATTCTGCAGTGGTAGGGCCGCACTGACGCGTCCTGTAGTGGTGGAGCCGCCCTGATGCGTCCTGCCATGGTGTGGCCTACCGTGAAGCGGCTGCGGCCCTTGTAATTGTATAGCGACTAATACAGAGTTGGCGACCAGCCAGTAGTCTTGCAGCCACGTACGAGCCGATTATTCTAGGAGTGGCTTATTTCCGGCAATAATTAGATCCATAGACGTTTTGCTCAGCATTAGTTATGAATGACCATCACCGGCACTATGAGCCTCCGATGGAAGAACATGAATGTAGCAAGCAACGACACGCCTTGGTACAGACGTATACGTGAGTTATTCCCGCCCTCACACAGTAGCGATGGGAGAGAAGCAGCAACCGTAGAAGAACCTGTAAGTGGTGTATTGGTGTTTTAGGATTGATCAACAACGATACTGAGTAAGAAAATATGTCTCCACGGATGGGCTGGGAGACCTGCCTTTTAAAAAACAACTAAACTGAACGTCCCAATTCATAAAAATGTCAACTCACATATTTTCTTCAATTTCGATTCTTAGACTAACGATCGCAAGCATTGATGCAACGTAAATGAATCGCAGTATATAGGTATTTGTTTATCAATTTGTAATGCCATCATTTTTTTATACCATTTTCAAATCCGCGTACGTTCAGAAATGTACATAGTGGTGTGTGCAATCGCAGCGAATTATACCTCTTCGGATGATGAATCAAAAAAAATCGTGTAGTGGAATTCATTCTTTCTTAATATTGAGCTTGAAAAAGATAGCTAGCAATAACTTGACGTCGTCCGCCTATCAAAACAAACGTTTGCCAGTAATGCCTTATGCTTGCATGAATAAACAGGATTGGTTACATCATTTCCTTATGAAGAGTACAATTGAATTTTGAATTTCCGAAAAAACTTTTCCGACAGACACTAGATTGTTCCCACGCAAAATATAATTTTAAAGCTACAATACACACTTTTTTGGGGGAGGGGGGGAGGGGCAATTCGTATTCGGAAAAACCATTAATTTTTTTTTTAGAATTTTTGCATATATTCAAACTTTAAAGATTTCTAACGCCTTCTACATCTTCCGTCCTTCGAATTTTTGATATAATTATCATTTCATAATAATGATAATATACACGAGCTACCAAACTATATATTTCCATGAATCGAAACTCTCACGGAAAGATGAATAAAATGAACGCAAATTACGTCTGAAAAAAAATCACTGTATGATAGAACTCTAAATAAACTGTAAATGTATTGCGGGTCATTATAAATCTTCATAACTGTAGAACGAAGCAATTTGTTATGTACTAGAATATCTTTTCATCTGTCGTTTCCTATTTTAAATTTTATAATGTCGAAAAAAAAATCATTAAACGTCGTACTTTACGATACTTTGCCAGCGATGCATTGTATGTCATGATATATTTGCTACTGTAATTGGAGACCCGATTGGTAAAAAATATAAACATTTAAAAACCATTACCTCTGCCTGATTTTATGGTGCGCCACAAGAGCGTTTGAGTGACGTCATAACTGCAAGAGGAATCAAGATTTTTTCTGAGCGTTAACACTGACATGAGAGCAGACGGACGGATGAACATGCAAACGGACAGCCGGACACACTCTTTTGAAGTCAGGGTCGTGCACCCTTCCGTGTGTTATGTGCTGGAAAAATCACGGCACTCAGTAGAACAGTATGTCTCCCCGCCGGGGCTGGGAACCATTATTTCTCAGCAGGTTCTACATCAGTCAAATAAATTACCAATTCATGAACTTATAACCAACATAATTGGGTCCAGTAAAAACTTGAAGAAATCAAGCGAAAGTCTGCCAGGAGACGTGCCAGAGGCGCAAGCTTTGCTGTTGCCGAGATAGGCTAGGAAAAGAAGACATCGACTGCAGGCCCTGGGCAAAATCCAGACGGTAATCAAGACGATATTTACGGCTGCCAGTACTGGCCTGCCATCTTCCAGTGCCGGGTGGTCCTCAGCTCAGCATCACATGCAACAAAAACATAAATTGCAGCTATTGCACCAGAGACAGTCTGCGGGACAATAGCCAGCCCGGGTCAGGGAGACTCCTTAAGACAATTGGACTGACGAACAGTAATTACAAGCTTATGTTATGAAAGCGTAACACGTTTTGTCAGTAAGACATCCTCACCTGGCTGTAGGGACGAATAGTTCCTTAGTTGCACTGGATGGGGTTTCCCTTGTGCGATATTTTAGGAGCGTGAAATACAAGATTTACGGCCTGTCCCCCAACTCGTTATTACCTGTACTCGGCGATTTCAAATCCAGAAAAAAACATAGCCATTTTAATTGTAGACCGTAACAGACCATGCAGAATAATTTAAATGTATACTACCAACGAGGGACCAACCGCTCTGAAGTCGAACACCTCAGAACCCTACTGATGCGGCACACAGAAGAGAGGCGTCGCAGTTGCTATGGCGCCGAGAGGACAATGCACCATCAATCAGACAAATCAAATTGGGTAATGGCGATGTCCACTTTCCCAGGCTCAGCAAACCAGCAAATTATACAATTTCGGTGCAGCAGGATCGTGCAGCATGACCAGAATAGTGCTGTGTGCCACGCGATTTGCAGGAATAATTAATGGTCAGATTTACGTAGATGTCCGCGTGTACCTGACCCCAACTTGCTCATTGTCGAAGGGACGATTTTATTAGGTTTCATTCGACCACGAACACCTCGAATTCAATCAGATTACTCTCGTCGCTTGTTTGCCTACTGATTTCTCATCGCTCAAAAATTGAATCGGAGTCTCCTAACATAAAAATAATACAGAAATTTATGCAAGCACAGTATGCATGGTACTATGTTTACAAGAACTATTTGAAATCTGCTATATGCAGCAACACTAAGCTGAGACCTCCATATAATACATTGGCTTTGCCAGGGGAACACTAACATTAAATAATAGGTCTGTTACAAGATTAAACTAGATGTAGGAGATAAACTCCCACATTCCTCACAAGGGGGTGGAACCTGTTATTATGTACATGGTTTGGGTCAACTAGGCTAGCATGTGGTAGGAGCTTCTGGAGTTTAGGATTGGAAGTGAGTCGGTCGTGTGACCTCTCCCCTCCCCTCCCTCTTTTCTCTACACGGGCTCCTCGCCGCCTATTGGTCTGGTTGGTTTCCCTCGCATAGTTAAAGATTACGTAAAACTAGTTCCCCTTGTTTGAGAGTAAATCGTTTCAATGGTTATTGTCATATTGGAATGCATAGTATTGTAAAGTGATAGAGTAAAAAATGCGTACGTGTAGTTGTTTTGGGTGAAGTAAGCCGTTTTTCCTGTTTGGAATGTCCTGGGTACTCGGAGTGCTTTGCTTGGGAAGCATTGAACCTCCTTTGCAAAGCGCTACCTGAGGCCGAGTCAGAATGTATCGAACAAGCGTGTCAGTTGGTTGTGCGCAAACGCCCAGGATTTTTTCTGCCGGCATAACGGTTACCCCATTCGTGTGTCGTCAGACTGAGCAAAGTGACTAGAATTAGAGTAAGGCTACTTTGGTATTAGTCAGTTACTAGCCCTGTTAGTTAGAGACGTAGTTGTAGCATAGGGTACAATTTGTAGTACATTTTATGAGCGTGTCAGTGACACGACTGATACAGTCGCCATTCTTGTTGTTGTTGCTTAACCCCGGTTTCCACCTGCGGTAGTGGAAACACCGTCCGAAACTCTCGATACTCACCGACACGCGCGTGTTGAGCCAAAGGGAGGTGGGAGACGAGAAATGGGTGGCCGGCTTAGTGGTGGAGTAGTGTTTATGTTGCTATCTGAATTAACTTTGTGGTTTGTGTGGCAGTAAACAAATGGCCACCTGTGCGATAAAATTTTAATTGTTCACACCAGAACATTGGAACTTGCAGCGTGTTCATGTTTCACAGCCACACTGCAACGCACCAACCAGACGCATGCAGGGATAACCTCATGTGGAACAGTGAGGTTTTGTAGGGGAGAAATGATAGGGATTGTTCACTTGTCTATGAAAAACAGTGCAGTGTATATGTCGTGGCTCTGTTGTCTTGGAAGTGTCGGTGGGCCCAAATGTCGGGCAGCGCACAGGCTGCGTACACGTCAACACTACAGAGATGGCGCACAAGGCGGAATCCCCACCGGTGAGGATATGAAATAGGGTGGGTTGAGGAACTTTTGCTGTGGCTGGAGCCCCAGACGCTGTCACCGCAGGCAAGGCATCTTGATGGAGTTGGCCCGCCTGACTCGTGTAGGCTCCCTCGGTGTTGGCGTCATGGCGCTCCTTCATATCTAGAAGCGTCATGACACATTGCGCCAAATAAATACAGTAAGTTTATATATCATTCATAAGTATCTGATGTGTTCAACGTATCATGGTGCGTTTTTAGTGTATGGCAAAATGTCAATAACGTGTAACATTAATCTATTCAACCTATCATTTGTGCAAATCTGTGTTCGTGTCTAGGGGCATGAAAAACCCTACATTTTGGTCCTATCAAAACCGGAGGACTAACCAGGCCGCCATCGTTTGAAAAAGGTAAGCGGCATCAGAGCGTTATGGCCGACAGCCGCCATCTTGGAAGTGACCAGGGCACGATAAAAAATGCAAACTAGAGTGATTGAGCAGTGTGTAATACAACCGCTCAGTGCAAATATTAGGCCATATGCAGCGATTGCAAATTTTATTGATGTTTTCATGAAAATATTTCCTAGGAATTCAAGAAATCACTGTTGATGTTTCCATTTCCATGTATGAAGATTTAGTAGCAGGAATTATGGTATGGTTATTTTATGGTAAGAAAATTCTCATATTAGGAACTTGGTAAATAAAATAGCATGGTGGTGCACAGTCTAAGGTCTATGATTTTCTAAATGTCACTATGGGATGAGTCAGGTTTCGGCTGGCACATGGTAAATGTAGATAATTGAACATTTAATGTTGATGGTTGACAATTTAATTCTTGCGATAATCCTTTGTTGATCAAGTAGTGAGTCTGGAATTGATTATCACTGGGAATTACATTGTCAAAGGTTTGACAATTTTAAATTATCATAAAATAGTAGAGTCGAAGCGGATAGAGCCGTAAACAAGTTATATAATTGGTGCCGAGGAGAAAATTTGTTTGTTTAGATTTGTTTCTGGACATTGAGAGTAATGCACTTCTCATGAATAAGTATTTTAAAATATATTTAAATGACAAAATTCAATTGACTGCCTTTGTTGAAAAAGTTGAGTGCAACCCTGGTTATCATTGGAAATTACATTGTCAAATGGATTGACAGGTTTTTCAGTTATCAAAAATAGTAAATTTTAAATGCCATAAATACTTTTCAACCTGATAGCAAATGATGTTGCTTAGGAATTGATCTTCCTTGATTATTTCTGTGCTTTGGGGAAGCAGTGTGCCTCTCTTGTGACATGCTCCAGAAACATTTTTGAAAAGTGGTATTTCATTCGACTAAGGTTTGAATAAGGTAGACCTATGTTGTGTCCGCATACTATCAAGGTTACGGCCAATGATGTTGTGAAAATTTGGCGTTTCTTGATTTGTTTCCGTGCCTAGTGAAGCAGTGCGCTTCTTTTGAAAAAGGTCTCGGAAATATTTTTTGAAAAGTTGGAATTTTCCATCGAAAAAAAGTTAATATGGTTGGTCTTTGTTGTCTGCATGCCATCAAGATCAAGTCAAGGTGTCAATAGATATCATTTTTCTGTTTGTTTCCGTGCTTGTGGAAAGGAGCTAGTGAGCTTTTCTCGAGACAAATTTCTGAAACATTTGATAAAAGGTTGGATATTATAAGGTTAAAATTTTATTCTCTGAAGAATAAATTGTCAATGTTTCAAGATGCCGCCAGCCTTGGATAGTCTCACTCATCATCTCAATAATTCCAAAGTCGTAACTGTGAATGTGAGGCTGGCTGAAGGGCACATCCAGAAAGTGGTGGATCTGCAAGAGCAGATCCAAGAGTTGCAGGTAAGTGATAGAACAGGCAGCGAAGCCGCACTCTGCAAATGGCAGCGAAACATGGTAAGGAGTTAGATCAAATATTTCTACTCATCACAAAGTACAACCGCTTGATGGATGGGACACGAGTTGCTCCACCTAGCAATGCCGCTCCATCTGTTAGTGAAACAAGGATGGCTGCAGGAGTGAAGTTCCCAGCTCTAGAGATATTGGATTTCTTAAGAGACTTACTCATATTCAACAGCTTTTGGCAGTCGTTCAAAGCTGTTGATCAGAGTCCAGATTTCGAACCCTCTGAGAAATTCCATAACCTGAGTAGCAAATTGAAGGGTCCTGCTCAAAGTGTGTTGATGTGTTTCACACCCACAAATGAAGCATACCCTCAAGCAGTAGCACTGCTCAAAAACAGTTCGGAGATGAGTCGCGCATTGAACTAGCTCATCTCTATGCCTTGGATGGCATTCAAGCAAGTCCGGGATCCTTAGCGTCCTAGCAAAAGTTCAGGCAAAATATGGAAGCTCAACTGTGCCACTTGGAGACGGCAGGGATAGACTGCAGCAAGTGTTCAAATTGCAGCTGTATCTTAGTCAACCAGCTCATGAGGAAACTACCTCCCACCATTCTAGAAGCTTGCAATGGTCACAAAGAAAACTCTGAGGCATGAAATATGAAAAATTTCTGTGTGGCACTGAGAGAAGTGATCGTCAGAATGGAAGACTGTGACACACAAGTTAAATCCCAAAATCATGGGAAGCAGAGGTCAACTGCTGGCACTCAAAGGCCAACACAGAATGGAAGTCACTCCAGACGGAGTCGGGGGGAGAACTCCAAGCCCCTGAGCACTGCTGGGTCGTTTCAGGTAGGAACATCTGGGTGCGGTCTATGTTCAGCAGATCACTCTGTGTATAGATGCACAGAATACCAGACCACTGAGGCAAGGAAAGCTCGAGTGTTTACACTGCGCCTTTGCTCCAAGTGTTTCAAGGTGGGTAACAGAGCAACGGATTGCTCTGAAAAGTACTCGTTCTGTAAGATATGTAAGAAAACTGGTCACCATGGTGCTCTATGTAACAAAAGAGGTAAGTATCCACGGTTAGATGATGACAAATCTTCAAGTTCACAAAGGTATGTTTGCCGTGACTGCAGCAAATTGTCCTGCTAGTGTAGCTACTGCAAATGCACGAGCAGCAAGATGTGGAAAAGCTACTGCCCTACCCACAGCAATGGTAAATTTGAGAACCAAAACTGGAACAAAGCTTGTGCGAGCTTGATCGATCAGGGCGTGCAGAGATCCTTCATCAAAAGAGGAATACTGGACAATGAAGATACATCATGTCGTCATACCACCCTGACCATCGATGGTTTCAATAGTAAAGGTACTGAAACTGAGCATGACATCGTCACTGTCACAGTTGACGTGTCAGGACATGAGAGCATCTTCATGGATGTGATCCTGGTTAACACTCTTGCTGAAAGACTCCACATGAATGGAGCAGATGAGCTTGCTCAAAGGTTAACAGCCAAAGGACGCAATCTGGCTGATATGTTCAATAATACCGTCCACCACCCTGTAGACATGCTCGTGGGAGCCGACTATTATTATAGCGTCATCATTCCTGAAGAACAGGATGAAGGAGTTGCAATAATCTCCTCAAAGCTCGGAGATATGTTGCCTGGACCCATAACAAACAGAGACTTGACATCTCCACAGGTAAGTGTAATCACTGCACTCAAGGTTGCAGTCAACAAGGAACCTGAAAGACATGTCGACCTGTTATGGAAACTAGACGTCACTAGGATATTGTCAGAGGAAGCTCACACAGATGATAAGGCAGCCCTAGAGCAGTTCAACAGAAGCATCAGTTTCTCTCAGGGTATGCATGTAGCTAGATTGCCATGGAAGGCATCCTATCCCAAGCTGCCAATCAATTATCGTTTGGCACAAGGGAGGCTGGTGAGCAATCTCAAGCGTTTGAGGTCAGAACCTGAACTCTTGAAGCACTATTATGGTGTAATGCAAGAACAGTTGCAGAGAGGTTTCATCGAAAGAATAAGTAACATGAACCAAAGGATGTCTGTCACTATCTTCCACACCATTCAGTAAAGAAGGATTTTCCGACAGTACCCCAGCGTGTGGTATTTGATTGTTCAGCTAAACCACACATTTATACCGTAAGTCATAACGATTGTTTGTATCCTGGACCATCCATGGTCCCAGAGTTACCTCAAATTTTGATGCGATGCAGATTGGGGGCGCTATCCGCCAGTTCTGACATTGCAAAGGTATTCTTGATGGTAGGTTTGGATGAGCATGACAGAGATGTCACAAGGTTTCTATCGCCTAGAGATCCCAAGGATCCCGACAGTCCCATAAACACCGAACGCTTCAAGATCATCCTCTTTGAAGCAACCTGCTTCCAGTTTATCATTAATGCAACCATTGACCACCACTTGGAAAAGTATGGTGGGCAAAAGGACATTACAGATAAGATCAAGAGGTATATATATATATGTTGATAACCTCATGATCAACAAAGACGGAGTTAAATAAATTCAATGGTTTATCCAAGAAAATCTTAGGTGAAGCCGGGCTCAACCACAGGGAATGGGCAACAAATGACCCAGAGCTCAAAATTATCACAGAAAAGGAAGGTGAGTCAGATGTCAGACCCACTGTTCATGTCCTGGGACTCATATGGGACACAGTCCAGGACACCTTAGCAGTAGCTTCTAATTAGCTAAAATTAGGTAAGTCAATTTTTTTAAATTATCTTGCTTGGTTTAGCAGCCCAGTTTGATCCTCTTGGATTAATGACCCCCATCACCATCAAAGCTAAATTCCTAATGAAGGAAATTTGGCAGTCAAATGTGAGTTGGGATGATGATTTGTTGGAAGTCATTGAAGTAAAATGGAAGAAGATCAAGAAAGAGTTCTCAATGATGGGTGACATACCCATCAAACGTAACGCGGAAATTAACACGTCAGTGACCATACAACACATTTGTAGATGCCTCCACAGTAGGGCATGGAGCCGTTGGTCAGTGAAGGTAAAGTCACATTGTTGATGGCAAAAGGACGGATTGCACCTGATGAAATGCTTTCTGTACCCATGTTGGAATTGACTGCCGCACTACTTGAAGCAAGGCTAACCAGGTATGCATGTGAGGCTTATGAAAAGGAAGTCAACATTGAAGCCATTCACATGTGGTCAGACAGTCGAGTTGCCTTAGGTTGGATCCACACTGCAAGCCCCCTTGAGGCTTACATGCAAAACCGGAAGCTAGACATAAGGAAAGCTCTCCTTAATGCAAACTGACGCTATGTTCCCACTCATCAAAATCCTGCAGATTTGATAACTCGAGGAGTTACCCCGAGAAAACTCAAGTCAAGTCACCTGTGGTGGCACGGACCCAAGAACAAAGTGTAACTCCAGAGTGGGAAAACTTTCCAACTCAAGTGCACACAGTAACACTAAATAAAGCTCAAGAGTGCCACCCCCAGACCCTTTCCTAATTTCAGTTGCAAACAAATATTGCACCTTCAAGAAGTTGATCAACACTTTGGGGTGGGTGAATAAATTCATAAAGTGCCTAAAAAGCAATGCAATGGTAAATCAAATGGTAAATTAAAAGATAAATCAGAGAGTAAAAAACATGATAACTTGGTAAACAATGGTAAGTTGGTTAACCAAGGTGAAAAACAACCAATGAGTCTGACTCTCAAGAAGTTAAAATATGTTGAGGATTAGGCAGTCAAAGCACTTCAGCACGAAGCGTTTGCGGATGAGATAAAATTCATTCGCAATCCCAGTTCCAGGGGGTTCCATTCCATTGATGAAGCAACTCAACCTAAAGCTCAGAGGTGACAAATTGGTTGTGGTAAGTAGACTCACCAAAGATGAGGTAGAGGAGTCTGTTAAGTACCCAGTCCTACTACCTGCCACGCAGATCACCGATATGATCATCGAAGAGATTCACAAAACAAGATACCACATGGGAATAAACCACGTCGTGGCCAGCCTACGTCAAAGGTGGTGGATACCAAGAACCAGACAATTAATCAAAAACGTACTTAGGAAGTGCATGCAGTGTAGACGGGAACGTGGGACACATTCCCCCTCTCTACCGGGTAATAGAGTAAGTCAGTCACGCCCTTTCGCGGTTACTCGTGTAGATTATGCCGGTCCCCTTTATGTAAAAGAAGGTACTCAAGTTGACAAAAGGAACATTGCCTTGCACACTTGTGCATCCACGCGAGCAGTTCACCTGGAAGTTGCTAGGGACCTGTCCGCAGAAGCATTCCTAAGGACCTTTCAAAGGTTTTCCGTTCGTCGTTCCTATCCCCAAATGTTGATCAGTGATAAAGGATCAAACTTCGTGAGTTCCGCCATGATACTTCAATCTTGGGAGAAGCATCACAGAGTGCGGAGCACCCTAATCAAAATAAATGCAAGTGGCATTTCAACCCCAGTCGGTCCCCTTCCTTCGGAAGTTTCTTTGAGAGGATGGTGAAGATGGTCAAGCAGTGTCTTCAGAAAACGTTACACAGAGCTATGGTGACAGAAGACGAACTGCACACCGTACTTTGTGAGATAGAAGCGGATCTCAATGACCGTCCGTTAACATCTATCTCAGACTCGGTTGATGACAATCAACCTTGACGCCATCTCAGCTGATGCTCGGATATCGTCTGGACAGCATACCTGTCGCAACGCCTGATCCGGAGGAAGAATTTGATCCCTCCATTTTCCCAGCAGAACTCCTCTCACACCGCCAGAAAAACGTCCAAATGGTTCTGCACCGTTTCCTAACAAGGTTCAGAATTGAGTACGTGACCATTCTTCAGCATATCGCCGTAGAGGCCAGAGAAATCATCGCATACAAGGTGGTGACATAGTCCAGATCCAAGACGAGGGCCCCAGGCTGCTATTGAGCCCTGGCTGGGTAATCGAGCTTCACAAAGGCAAAGATGGTCATGTAAGAAGCGTGAAATTCAAAACAGGCGGTGGGACAGACAGTCGACCGGTAGTTCTGCTTTATCCGAGAGAAGTACACGCGAATGGATCATCTGAGCCATCTCCCGAGTAGCTGGTTGAACAAAGATGGCCGAGCCATCCCTGACGAGGGAGACGGCTCACATACAACAGCTATGTGCGAGCCAGGCGATTCCAGGCCCCAAAGGGCTGCAGCCCTAGAAGCTAAAAAGTGAATAGTCACTCAGCTACAGTAGTGACAAATACGCTTTCCTCTTGCGGTGGAGTATGTAGGCGATAAACTTTTACATTCCTCACAAACGGGTGGATCCTGTTATTATGTACATGGTTTGGGTCAACTAGGCTAGCATGTGGAAGAAGCTTCTGGAGTTTAGGATTGGAAGTGAGTGAGTCGGTCACATGACCTCTCCCCTCCCCTCCCTTTCTTCTCTATACGGGCTTCCCGCCGCCTACTGGTCTAGTTGGTTTCCTTCGATTTAATAGTTACTGTAATATTGAAATGCACATCATGATATTGTAAAGAAATATGGTAAAATATGCGTTCGTGTAATTGTTTTGTGTGAAGTAAGCCGTTTTTCCTGTTTGGATTGTCCTGGGTACTTGGAGTGCTTATCTTGGGAAACATTCATCTGTCTTTGCGAAACGCAGCCTGAGGCCGAGTCAGTATGTATCGAACAAGCGTATCAGTTGGTTGTGCGCAAGCGTCCAGGATTTTTTCGGCCGGCATAACGGATACCTCATCTATGTGTTGTCAAACTGAACAAAGTGACTAGAATTAGATTAAAGCTACTTCAGTATTAGTCAGTTACTAACCCTGTCAGTTAGAGAAGTAGTTTTAGCATAGTGGACAATTTGTGGCACAGTTTAAGACCGTGTCAATGACAAGACCGATACAGTCGCCATTCTTCATATCCAGAAGCGCCAGGACACATGGCGCCAAATAAACCAAGTAAGTTCACATGTCACTAATAAATATATCATATTTTCAACGTATCATGATGTGTTTTTATTGTATTGCAAAATGTCAATAACGTGTAACAATAATATATTCAACCTATCATATGTGCGAATCTGAGTTCGTGTCTAAGCATGAAAAACCCTAAACTAGGCACAATGGGCAAATGGATGTAACATGCCCACGAACTATGTGGAAATTATTTCCTTTCCCTTGTCCCCTTACACACTGATCTTTCAATGAAAATATTTGACACACTTTTATGTGGGATCGACAACTGATCGAACCTTTAATTTTTCGGTCTAGGCATATTTAACACATCATTATGATACACAACGGGAACTTACTTGGGTTTTCGGCGGGAATCCCATAAACTAGACACGCGAGTATAGTCTCGTCACTAAACAGTCTTTGTAGTGCTACAAAATCTGCATCTTTCTAAACTACGATGTCTCTAACTGCCATGGTTAGTTATTTCTACTGATACAATAAAACTGATATCTCTAGTCGATGGTCATTGAGTTAAGGTATCCATTGTTTATATA
>SDVV010005238.1:0-19394 GCA_016164225.1 Gammarus roeselii | reverse complement strand
GGGCTGTGTCGGGTAAGCTGATAACGCAGTAGCGGTAACCAGCTGGCTAGGGCTGTGTCGGGTAAGCTGATAACGCAGTAGCGGTAACCAGCTGGCTGGGGCTGTGTCGGGTAAGCTGATAACGCAGTAGCGGTAACCAGCTGGCTAGGGTTGTGTCGGGTAAGCTGATAACGCAGTAGCGGTAACCAGCTGGCTAGGGCGGTGTCGGGTAAGCTGATAACGCAGTAGCGGTAACCAGCTGGCTAGGGCGGTGTCGGGTAAGCTGATAACGCAGTAGCGGTAATCTGTGGCGCACCCAAGATTCTTTCAAGGGATGGGTCAAGGAGGAAGGGCCCTCACCCAAGAGGGAAGGGGTAATGTTGACAAATGGGGGTTCTCCAACAAAATATAAATTGTTTACAATTCTCATTCCCACCTTTGAGGTGGATGGACGATCATTCATTTTATAGATCATTAACACTTTATTTTAGTACTTCATTCTTTCTTGGGTTCTATTATTTTTCTCTGCCTTTTTTTTCATGGTGATAAATTTTGCATTGGTTATTATTATATATATCGAGGTTGGTTGAGACAAGGTGACCCAGGGATGGGGGGTACTCGTGGGACCCGGACTCGAGGGACCCGGGTTTTCAGAAATCCGGGGGACTTGGAAGACCAAGAGGATTAAGGGTACCCACTTGGACCCTTCTGGGACCCTTTGGGACACCCTTGAGACCCTTTGGGACCCTCTTGAGAAATTGTGGGACCCTTTAGAGACCCCTCTGAATCCTGGAACCTCTGCTTTCCCCTCTCAACGCTGTAAAACCCATACACAGAGGAATGTTTATGTGTGGAGTGTTTGAGTAGAGGAATTAGTTATTACAATTCACAGCATTGCCGACGCTGAGCGGGAGAGCCGCGTCGAGGCTAGCCGAGGTGCGTCGAAATCAGTTGAAACATGTTGAGGCAAGTAGAGTTGGGGGCAACGGGCCGGGACTGGCTGAAATGATTCGAGACAAACTGAGATGAGCGGTGGCGAGAGGACTCGAGGGACCCGGTGAGCTCGGGGGACCCTGGGGACTTGGGTTACTCTGCGGGACCAATTGGGCTCCTTTGAGACCCGTAGAACTTCTTCCCTCACCCCCACCTTTTCCCCATAAACAAGAACTATGATTTCAATAATCTGAGCAGTTTTTCAGCCCATGATGAACCTGTCCTTTCTCTCTTCTTTACGATCCATAATTTAATGAAGTAAAGCTAGTATACTAGTGCGAGAGTTCCTGCTTGTAATTTTGTGAATAAGTGTTTTTTTTATGCCCGTGCTCACTCGCGCGTGTTCGGACCATTTGTAAATTCAGTTGTTGACCTTTACCGCGTAACTATAGACCTTGTGGTGCGTTGCGGTTGAGTAGTAGTAGTTATTTCCATTTTCCACCGGAGTCCCAACGGGAAGTTAATGCTGACTCCCCGAAGGGCGGTGCTTTGCGGTTGTTGTTGATCTGATCCGTAAAGCCGTAGACCTTGTACCGAATTCGACGATACTATCTGTGCGCCCTAGCGTGCGTACATATTACTTTTGAGGTTATGAGGGACTGGAGGCGGGGATTCGTTTCGTTTCGTCGAGTCTTTATCTTACCTCAATGAATAAATTATACTAGAACAACTTAACCGCGTAGCTGTAAAGTAGTAGTAATTGCTTCCGATTTCCAGCGTAGATACAGAGTAGGTTTGACGTAGATACAGAGTAGGTTTAACGTAGATACAGAGTAGGTTTAACGTAGATACGAAGTAGGTTTAACGTAGATACAGAGTAGGTTTAACGTAGATACAGAGTAGATTTAACGTAGGTTCCGAGTAGGTTTAACGTGGATACCGAGTAGGTTTAGCTTAGATTCAGAGTAAGTTTAACGTTGTAAGAGCAGTAGCCGCTTCCGCGCTCCGCCAGAGCGCCACCGCGAAATCATCGCTCGCAACCCTGCAGGGCCCCTGCTGGCGCCTAACGATACATAATTATATAACTTATACAAAATAGATCACCATGAAAAAAGCACAGATAAATAATAGAGCCCACGAAATAAAAAAATAATAGAATACTAAAATAATTTGTTAATGATCTATAAAATGGATAATCATCCATCCACCCCAACCCGTGGGGTAGTGGCTCCTTACTGGCGGACGTGTTACGTATTGTTGCGTGCAGCTGGATATATTTTCTGTCTACGTTACGAATGTATTTTTGGAACAGTCTTACGGAACGCAACTTTGGGGCGCGTGTTTTTAACTCGAGAGGTAAACTTATTTATAATTCTAGGTTACGTCACTTTATCCCACAGGGCAAAGGTACGTGTTATTAATTATGTATCAACGACCCCATGGTATAAAACTTTTTTTTTCTTCAAATTTTCAAGGCTATTCATTTAACAGACAATGCAAATAAAATTAAACTTAAAGTTGAATTTGTTGGATAAATGAATAGCAATTTTTTAAGGAAGAGAAAAATACATAATGGAACAAAGTGTGGGGCTGGACAACTGCACCACCAAAACACCACCACGGTTACCACTAATTCCGTATCCTGCAGCTCGTTGTAGTGAAGTTATGCATCGATAAAGTCCAATACTATTTTTTTAGCGATTTCTGACATAGTGGCGTCTCCAACATTTCATACTTGTAATGTATTTAGAATTTGCGCCAATATAGCATTTATGGAATACGCAAGTAGGTTGATGAGTACGAGGTACTTGTGCAACGAATTTGGAAGATTCACCACCTCAACTGCTAGTTCTAAAATCATGGGCAAATAGCAAACCATTCTGCTCAACAGTGATCTGTTCTGAGTTGCGCTCTCGTTTCCATTTCGCGTCCAAATAATTTGGGTTGTGAGTTGAAGACAGCTAGTAACCAAACCTTTGTACTAAACCACTTGTTTTAGCCTCTGCTGTCGGCAAGAAAGAGGATAATAAGGGAACTTAATGTCCGTAAAAGTGTATGCACGTGTACGGGAAAGTCAGGCAGTCGAGATAAGGTCAACCCTGCACAATCTGTTGTACCTAACCAACATGCAGGTTTAACTACTCAACAGAGTAGTCTCGGTCTCTACGTACCTCCTAAAAAGCACACGTGCAGGTTTGACTACCCCCTACAGAATTACTGAATCTTACTAAGAACTTCTTTAGTGTGGTCCCTTACAAAACAAGTTGGTAGCTATCCTGACTTCGTTCGTTAGCACGATATGATGACCCTGGAAACATGAGCTTGTGGCATTGGGATAGAAAACACAACTTCTTGGTTGAATAAAGAAATGAGCCGCTGGTGAAATTTTCATTGCAGTAAGAAAAATTTGTTATCAAAGGATCAAGTGCGCTGTATTTTGGTCACGGACTTGAATCCTCATCAAGCACAAGAAAGAGTAAACTAATATAGATGTCCCAAAGCTGAAAAGATTAAACGAGTACATTTAAATTTTACAGTTTCTCGAAGAATTCCACAAAGCAGTTAAACAAATTAAGCAAAAGTCCCACTGCACCTAACCAAAACCTTAGGTTTATCCCGTATAGGTGATGAGCAGCATTAGAAGGAATCGGCACTACACTTATTTCATCTCACCCTCAAAGCTGTAGAGTAACTATGAGGCGGGTAACATTGCAAGGAGAGAACCTTATCTTAGCGAGGTGAAGGCCCCACACTACGAAATAACCTCGCAGGAGGTAAACTATTAGAGACATGGTAAAACATTCAACATTTCAGGCTTGTAGGCTAATGATGTTATTTTTTGTGGCTCTCAATAGGACATACTCCGTTTATAAGATTGAAATTGGAAGAAGCTGTATCGATGACTATTCTATTATGGGACGTTTTTCTGTCGTTTGGCGGATGAACCATTTTCTATGCATTCCAACCAATATTGTGATCCTGAGAATAAACACGGTTTAAAATGGCACTGCTTTGTTTAAAGGTGCAATAGACGTTGAAATTTTCCCCACTTCGTTTTGTCAGGTTAGTGTTAATGTTAGACAATCTGCTAATACGTTTCCGGAAGCGCTCTGTGGGAAAAAATGAGTGAAAAATATCATAAGAGAACTCATTATCTCGACCAAGAAAAGTTCACAGTCAATTTTGGCGCTCTGACGCGTTCAAGTTTAACGGCTGAATGCGACCGCTGATCCAAGTAATTTAATGATCACGAGAATGAGCAGAATTTGCCCATTGTTAGGATGCCAAGCTATTGCATACCAACAATAGTAGTTTACAAGTGCTCACAAGTGTAGGAAGACAACAACAGGCCAATTGGCTCAAACTAGGTTGCCTTTTGATAGCAAGAGAGTTAGTTCTGGAGTAGAACGTCTGAGAGGCCTATTGGCCCAAACTAGGTGGCCTTTTGATAGCTAGAGGATTAAATTTGAAGTAGAACGTCTAAGAGAGCTTTGTGTGCCATTTCTGTTTTATTTATAATGACAGGAAATGGAACGGCTTAGTTATTTATCGGCGATTTATTTAGAACTTATCGAGCCGCGACTTGAACGTTTCGATTGTATTGTTGTTTACAACCTCCGTTAGTATCTCACGCAAACGCAATTGGAACAATGTAATGGTTGGAAAGTATCTAATCCCATTGCGTGTCCGACTTAGTCCCTATTTAACTCGGATATTGCAATTTAGGTCCGTTTAATTACACTTGTCACCCTTTTAATTACTATTGGGGCTCTCGCAAACGTAAATGGGACGATGTAATGGTTAGGATGAATCTAATTACATTGTGTGCCTGACTTAGCCCCTAAATAACTCGGACATTGTAATTATTAGGTTTTTATAGGTTAAGATAAATACTTTTGTAGTCAATTTAATTAACTACTTAGGGTTCTGCGGGCACGCCGCAAGGGGAGGGGAGGTGGATAGAGTAGGAGGATAAGGGAGGGGGAAGTTGCTTAGTGCCCTGACAGGCCTCAATCTCTCTATGACATACAGAGATATTATCTCGAGATGTGCTCCTCTCGTTAAGAGTTGTAACGGTTTTGTTACTACGTATTGTAAACGGAAAGTAGAATTGTATTGCGTTATTTTGATATGTTTATTTGCAAGTAATGGCTGTGTGATTCATATTAGCATGTTTGTTATTGTAGGACACATTTTAATAGATAAGTTTTATATCGTTTTATTAGGTTTCGTGGGCCGCTTGTTCTCAAACCTTATGTTATGCATGGTATTCGTATTACCGTTGTCATAGGATATCGTTGCTCGATCGTTATAATACGTAGATTACGACATCTTTCTCTTTATAAGTGATGACACTAGTTCAAACATTGTATTTTATAGCACAATCGATGTTATATGATTAAATCCAGTCGTTTGTTCTCCGTTGTATGTTTTTTTGTTTTGTCTGGACTCCTATCTTTTTATTTATTGTCGGACATAGAGAAAGCCATAAAATAAATGGGTGAATGAATCATTCCATTATCTACTCATGGTGAACAAGATTATCTCTACCAGTGGAAGTATTACAATTTTTAATTCAATTTTACAATATCCAACATTTAGATTTTTGGTCGCAAGCAGTCTTGCGCCATAAAAGTACAGTATACGCTGAATTATTCATATTGTAATAGATTTCAACAATATCTTTAGTTCAATATGTACCGAAACAGTCAAATGACATTGCCACCCTGTGCACCTCAAATGGATCAGCGGGATATTTCGGTGTTGATGAGGCCCTGGAGATGGGCGGCTTAAGCGTGTTTCAATCCACATATCTGTTCACAATGAGACAAAGTTAAGATTTTTCATATATATTATATGACATGGATACAGAGTTCATAGAAACATCAAACTATTTTGAACATTTTTAGGATTGGTTGCAGTTCTTGTCACAAATTGTCAATCCTTATATCTGTGGACAATCAAACATGTTCAAGTTCATAATTTTATGACATGGTTTCATAGGAATATTTACATACTATGAACATTTACATGTTAAAACCTGTTCATGTTGACGTGTCTCCTCATTCACTCTAGTACATACGCCTAAACGGTCTCACCCGGCTTTCGCCTCCTACATGTTAAATCCGTGTTTACTTCAGTTTTATCAGCCAAGACTCATCTATTCCTTTTTGTGACGGTAGGTTTATTTTCAATGGAATTTTGGGAATGTCCGGATGACCATAGGCAAGTGTGCTGCAGGAGTCGAGATAGCAACGTTTGTTTTCAAACTTACAGAGGCAGTTTTTAGTAGTGCGTACAGTTTGAAGCTGGCATGCTCATGCGTGAATGTTGTGTATGGTCTCAAAGTGTGTGTAGGTTTTCTGTTTATGGATGTCTCTGTATTGTTCATGTTTGATTTTTGACTTGTGTCTGGAAATTTATACCCTTAGCCGTTGGTTTGTGCCCTCGAAAACGAGCAGCATACTGTAACGCTTTGGCTGCAAGCAAATGATCTCACTCGGGTAATCGTCGGCTGTTTCGCTTTCCAATATTCCCAGCTGTCATTCATTTGATTCATCGTAAACGGGTTGATTTTTTTCGGGTGTGCGTAGGAAGACCATGTATTCAGCCAGAAGATAGTCACATTTTTTTCCGCTTCAATGTAGGTCACGCCTTTGAACAAGATCAGCAATGAATCTGTGGCCAAGTAGATGAGCGAAACTTTGTCACCGTAACGTGGTTTCAGTGTGTGTCATAAAAGAAGCTGTAGACTTTTTCTTTAGCTTCTGTTTGGAGCTGATGAGATATATATAGATGTTACCTTAGGTAGCGGAGTGCCATTTCAATTTGTTCAATATCTATCTCATTTTTTTAATGCAAGGAAGGAGGCGTTGTATTGCAATTCAATGTAAGTCATGTTGCATATTTGTAATTTCTTCATCGTACCAGGGATGATTTCTGGAATAGATGGAGAAGATCATGTATTTAGCCAGAGGAGATTGCCGCATTTCCCGCCTCAATATCGGCTATACCTTCAAACTGGAATAATATCTACCGCATTTCAATGCTACCCATAAAGTATTGCAACTTTGTTGCAAGTCCTGTTGCATGTATGCATCTCAATGCTAGTCATTCGAGTTAAATTTCGGATATCGATAACATATATTTATATAATATATTTCATGGATAATAATTTGTTCAATACATATATATTGGGCAATAACACAGGTTCATCATTTTATACGAAAACATAACTATACACTCTGAAAATTCGACGTGAGCAACTTGCCGAAACATAAGTAATTATTCCGACCTCCCTCTCTTGTGGTATCTTGATCCTTGGTACCAGTGCCACTCTGTGGGTCCTTAATCAATGATGAGCATTTATTTCTTACCTGGAGCTGTCGGCTCGTCATATCGGTGTAGGATTTATCATGTTTTTTTTTCTCTGATCTTTTGGGTTCTGGAGTGCTGCCCTTAGTAGGCATTTTAGATAGACGGTTTCCTTTGGGAGAAGTGTATGTAACACTTCCAAACCTAACCGTGCAAGCAAAATTTTGTTTTGTTTATGACATCGAATCGTTCAGAGTTTTTCTTACTGTTGCCAAAATTACCATTCACTATACTCCCGCAGATATTCGATATATACCTAATTCTACTAGCACTCAAACGTTTGAGACATGATTCTCTCTCCTCATGTTTCATTACCAACAATTTTGAAACAGTCAGATATACATTTGATTCTATTGTATAATTTTACACATCTTATACTAGATACCCTTGCATTACCCCATTTGATATTTCGGCTTCCTTCAACTTTAGCAGGTTTTTCTTCCCATGACATCTCCTCGGTATCACTATCACACGTTTCAATATCACTGTCACTGTTATCCATTCCACTTGAAGTTTCCCACGTTCTTCCCATATTTCCATTATATTCCATTTCGTCTAAGGTTTGGGTGTGCTCCCTCCCTTTCATCCAATCTTTATACGTTCCTCGTTTGGTTGTTATTGGCATCGCTCTTTCTTTACTGCTTGCACTTGTTGAATACTGTCTATCACATTATACCGGAAACTCGGGTTTGGTTTATTATGTTCTATCTCGCCCATTTTACCAGAAAGGATAATGCGGGGGTATTTGTTATCTGCAGTACGGAGATAAAATTAGCCAAATCAAGATCGACGTTCGGGTTTTGACAAAATCTCAAAGGTGAGCATTATCTTGCATATGATAATCCTAAAAATGGACCAGAAAATAAAAGCTCTATGGACGAAAAGAGCGTATTGATAGAACAAATAGAATATAATGAAAATAAGGAAATGGAATATAACGAAAATAAGGAAAAACGTGGGATACTCCAAGTGGAATGGATACCAGTAACAGTGATATTGAAGCGTGTGATAGTGATACCGAGGAGATGTCATGTGAAGAAAACCCTGCTAAATTTGAAGGAAACCGAATTATCAAATGGGGTAATGAATATAGTGAATGGTAATGTTGGCAACAGTAAGAAAAACCCAGAAACAATTGGATGTCATAAATATGCAAGCATAATGAAAAACCTAGCATCGAGAAAAAGCTCGCTGAAGACTAGAAACTGAGGTTTGCTTACACGGTTAGGTTTGGAAGTTTTGCATACACTTCTCCCGAAGGTAAACGTTTATCTAAAATGTGAATTAAGGGCAGCACTCTAGAACCCAATAGATCAGGAAAAAAAACAGATGATATATCCTACACCGGTATGACGAGCCGACAGCTCCAGATGAGAAATAAATGCTCATCATTGATACAGGACCCACATAGCGGCACTGATACCAAGGATCAAGATAACACAAGAGGGAGGTCGAAGTCATTAGTTATGTTTCACCAAGTTGCTCACGTCGAATTTTCAGAGTGTATAGTTATGTTTTCGTATAAAATGATAAGCCGGTGTGATCCCCTAATATGTGTGTATTGAATAATTCATTCTCAATAAAATATAGCATATAAATGTATGAAATCAATATTCTAAATTTTACTCGAATGACTAGCATTGAATTGCATACATGCAACGTGGACATGCAACGCAGTTGCAATACTGTATGGGTTGCATTGAAATGCGGTAAATATTATCTCAGTTAAAAGGTATTACCGAAATTGAGGCGGAAAATGCGGCCATCTCCTCTGGCTAAATACATGATCTTCTCCAACTACCCCAAAAATCATCCCTGGTACGATAAAGAAATTGCAGATATGCAACATGACTTGCATCGAATTGCAATACAACGCCTCCAGCCTTACAGTAAAAAAATGCGATAGATATTGAACAAATTGAAATCTCACCTAAGGTAACATAGATATATATCTCATCAGCTCCAAACGGAAGCTAATGCAAAAGTCTACAGCTTCTTCTATGACACACACTGAAACCACGCTACGGTGACAAAGTTTCGCTCATCTACTCGGACACAGACTCGTTGCTGATCTTGTTCAAAGGCGTGACCTACATTGAAGCGGAAAAAATTGTTGCAATATCCTCTGGCTCAATACCTAAACTTCCTACACATACTTGAAAAAAAGTCACTCCCTCTACGTTGAATCAAATAAAGGACAGCTGGGACTATTGAAAAGCGAAACAGCCGACGATTACCAGAGTGAGATCATTTGCTTGCAACCAAAGCTTTACAATATGTTGCTCGAGTACGAGGGCACAAACCAGCGGCTAATGGTATCAATTACCAGACACAAGCTAAAAATCAAACATGAACAATACAGAGACATCCATAACCAGAAAACCTACACACACTTTGAGACCATACACATGATTCACGCACAAGCATGCAAGCTTCAAAATGTACGCACTATTAAAACCTGCCTCTGTAAATTTGAAAACAAACGTTACTATCTCGACTCCTGCAGCACACTTGCCTTTGATCATTCGGACATTCCCAAAAATCCATTGAAAATAAACCAACCGTCACTAAAAAAAAGAAAAGATGTGTCTTGGCTGATAAAACTAATGTAAACATGGATTTAACATGTAAATGGCGTAAGCCGGGTGAGACCGTCTTTGGCGTATGTCCTCGAGTGAACGATGAAAATACCTCAACATGGATAGGTTTTAAGCTGTAAATGTTCATAGTATGTAAATATTCTTATGAAACCATATCATAAAATTATAAACTTGAACATGTTTGATTGTCCACAGATATATAGATTGACAATATGTGAAAAGAGTTGCAACCGATCCTAAAAATGTTTAAAATAGTTTGATGTTCCTATGAACTCTGTATCCATGTCATAAAATATCTATGAAAAATCTTAACCTTGTCTCATTGTCCACAGATAGAATTAAAAATCGTGATACTACCACTGGTAGAGATAGTCTTGTTCACCATGAGTAGATAATGGAATGATTCAGTCACCCATTTATTTTATGGCTTCCTTTATGTCCGATAACAAAGAAAAAGTTAGAAGGAGTCCAGACTAAACAAAATACATACAACGGGGAACAAACGACTGGATTTAATCGTATAACATCGATTGTGCTATAAAATACAATGTTTAAACTAGAGTCATCACTTATAAAGAGAAAGATATCATAATCTACGTTTTATAACGGTCGAGCAACGATATCCTATGACTACAGTAATATGAATACCACACATAACATAAGGCTTCACAAATAAACACCATTGAAAGAACAAGTGGCCCACAAAACCTAATAAAACGATGTAAAACTATACTATTAAAATGTGTCATACAATAACAAACATGCTAATATGAATCATAATGTCATTACGTGCAAATAAACAAGTCAAAATAACGCAATACAATTATACTTTCCGTTTACAAAACGTAGTAACAAACCCGTTACAACTCGTAACGAGAAGAGCACGTTCCGAGATAATATCTCGTTATGTCATTGACAGATTGAGGCCTGTCATGGCACTTAACAATTCTCTCCCCCCCATCCTCCTCCCCTACCACCTTGGCGTACCCGCAGAACCTCAAGTTGTTAAATTGATTACAAGAGTAATTGTCTTGCCCTAATAAAGACTTAATAATCAAAATGTCTGAGCTATATAGGGACTAAGTCGGACACACAATGTAATTAGATACCTCCTAACTATTACATTGTCCCATTCGCGTTTGCGTGAGCCCCAAAAGTAATTAAAAGAGCGACAAATGTAATTAAACAGACCCAAATTGCAATGTCAGAGTTATATATGGATTAGGTCGGACACACAGTGTGTTTATATACTTCCTAACCATTACATTGTCTCAATTGCGTTTGCGTGAGATACTAACTACTAACAATCCCCTGTTCTATGGAAGTTGCCCAGCTCTGAGAGTTGGAGCCGAGTAGTACTAGTACTAGAACGTGTTTACACAAGCAAAAGGGCAAAATATTTTCCGTCAAAACGCTGGTCATTTGTGCACATATTTACGGATGGTAATTGTTATTATGCTCCAAAAATTATATTAGACTATTTTGATGCTTTAAATGACTGATATGTTATTGAATGGACCCAACTCCACCAATATAAATTTCATACCGAATTGCGATGGCGCGAAATCTAGTGCACCTTTAACGTAAAGGATATGGCTTTAATGTCCCTTAAGCCTTTTTTGCAAGAGTTCGACCAATCTCACCTTAATAAAATTGAGGAGGATGGGGAAATGGCTGAGTTTTGTAAACCATCTCAAGCATGCCTTCTTTATCTGTACATTTCTTCTCTTGAAATCCACAACATGTTAAGCAGGCAGTAGTATAGTAGTAGTAGTTATAGTAGTAGTAGGCCTGGGACGGGCTGAAGAGTCCTTTCTAGCAGTAGTCCAAAATTGTATTTTCAGTACAGGTAGCCCAGCCTAGATGAGGTGCCCATCGTTCATGGGCTGCCGGATGCTGAAGGCTCCTACGGAAGTTGTTGCCACCATGGCGGCACGGGTTCAAATGCTTAGTAAGGGTGTGGATCAGTCTCCCATTGTTCGTCCAGGCGGTTTTTAAATGCATATGCGTTATTGCTGTTTACCACATGTGGTAAGCGGTTCCTTATTGTTGGTACCTTGATTGTAAAGAAGTTGTCGGCCACTGCTGTTCTGAATATTCCGTTTTTGTTCAGTATTTCTGTTCCGTAGGTAAATATCTCTGGCATAGAGGATCTCAGGGCTAGCTTTAGTATATCAGTGTAGTTATTATACTCCATGCTTTTGAGAGCACATTCAATTGGAAATCCCATTTTCTGGAAGAATAATTGCTATGCATTAAAGTTCTTGGCACTCAATAGCATGTGCTAGTCATTTCATCGGACGTGCGCCTCCTGATGCCAAAGCAAATTTTGCATTTTCTGCCCCTGAACCCCCTGATGACCATGAGAAAATTATGTCCTAACCTTTCAACATGTTTTGTAGGGAAGTCATAAGAGCCAAACAAACCCTACATAGTGTGTTGAGAAGTCATAAGTTAGAACAAGAATTGGTATTCCCTTTGATCAAAATTTAGTTAGAACTAAGCCACCTTGCACCTCTGAAAAATAGATTGGGTATTTATGTCGTCCATTGTTCTGCGTGCCGTGTTGTTATGAAGGTGAGACTGGTCGGACCCTGGCAACAAGCCTACGAAACATGAAAACGATGTCCTTTACCCTAAACAAAGCCATGCCATTTTCAATCGTGTTCAATCTCGTGATCACAAAATTAATCTGAATGAATCTAAAATAGTTACTCCATAAATGACGACGAATCTTCTCGTAGTAGAATAATCATAATAGTTTCCTCCTCAGCCCTACGGAGGAGTCTGCATTAACTTCTTGTTGGGACTCCGGTGGAACATGGAAGCAAATGCAAACAGCTTCCTCCATTTTCAATCTTATGGGCAAAGATTGTTCCATTGAGAGCCACAACAAATATTATATTAGCCTACAATCATTACATTATGAATTATTTACCATGTACCAAATGATTTCCTGCTGCCAGGTTAGTTCGCTAGTGTGTGTTGCTTTCACCTCACTAAGGCTTAGTTGTTGGCTCTTCTTCTTGCATTACTACCTGCTGCATTGAGTTATTCTTGAGGGTTGAGGGTGAAATAAGGGTAGTGTTGATGCCTTCCATTGATGCTCATAACCTATACGTTCGATGAGTTTTGTCATTTGCCGTGGAACTATTGCTCAATTTTGCAACTGCTGTATTGAATTTTTACTGAAACTGTAACTGCTTTTGAACTTCGATATTTGCTTTATTGTGCCTGACGATAAACACAATCCTTGATAGACTCATAGCACACTTTTATCTCTTTTAACTAAGGTCTTTGTACTCAGGCTCGTGATTGTGCTTTTAGTCTCCGTTACTCTTGGATGAAACTCTGGCACTGTCACCACACTCGCGGTGTTATGTTTAATTTTCCTTCTCTGCATTGGTTCAGGGCCTAATTAACTGTCAAGTTGTTGAATCGTCAGGAAGAATCAGGAGAGTTGTGCTTCCCAAATGTACCATTTGCTTGTGATATTTGAAATGTTGGTCGATTTATGTATTCGGGCTCTCCACATAAGTTGATATTATGTGCACTAGCAATAGTTGAGAAGCGATTCACCATGAACCTCCCATCTGACGTCACGTTGTCATTTTGTATTAATTGGCCGGAATTCCGATGATCAGTTTGTGCTCACGAACGCCTTTCGTCTCTGACTCGCCACTACATGTTTTCGAGGTATTGCAAACTTGATTTGTAAATGTAACTGACTGAATGAAACTCGCTAATGGTTAATTTAAACGAAGAAATGAATTCTGCATTTCCTGACTAATAATTCAGCTTGATATAACTTTTATTTACCGTTTTAAATGAACACTACTCCTAAATGAATTCTGCCTACCATGTTTCTTAGACCATTGCAGAGAGCAAAAAACAGGATTTAAACAATGTGTATCGTCAATCTTTGGACGAATTTACCAACGCTACTTTACAATCTCATGCAACTTCAAACTGCCACATGTGAATGAACTTTGCTACACCTCATGACCTCTAGTACAGGTCTCCGGCACTCCTATGGTACTCTGGGTTTCCCCCAACGCAGTCTTAACAAGGACACTCACCCACCCTCCTGTCTGGGATCACTTTCACTTGATGTGGTCCTAGTAGCCGCGGGTTGTCCAACACTCACCCCTGGACGTCATCCTGCCAGGGCGTCCTTCCTCCCACCTTCAAGGTCAATCTGCCCAACTCTCTCACTCTGTGCAGCCCCTAAGCGAAGGTGGTCTGTGTTCGGGAGGGGAAACCCATGAGGTCATCTCAAGTGTTGCTGCTGATTATGGAGACTGCACAAATTGACTATGATTGTATGTACATGAATTGTTTACATTGATTGGAAATTCTCGTAATCGGTTTTAAATTGCAATGTAAAATGTTTTAGTTGGAAACGATGAATCGTTAGAGATGCATTAGACTTTGAAACTTTCACCATTTCATTTTGCTAGGTTAGTGTTAATGTTGAACAATCTGTTATTACTTTTTCAGAAAACGCTGTGCGGTGAAATAAAATGATTGGAAAATATCCTGAGAAACTTTTGGGGTGGATGGATGATTATTCATTTTATAGATTATTAACACTTTATTGTATTAGTCAAGTATTTCTTATTGCGTGGTCACTATTATTTTTCTCTGCTCTTTTTTCATAGTGATTAATTTTGCATATGTTAATATTATATATATCGAGGTACTGGTTGAGACAAGTTGACCCAGGGAAGGGGGGACTCGGGGGGAACTTGGAGAACAAAGAGGATTTGTGTAGACCCACTTTGACCTCTCTGGAGCCCTTTGGGACACCCTTGAGACCCTTCATGACCTTCTTGACAAACTGTAGGACCCACTTGAGGCCCCTCTCAATCCTGGAACCTTTGCTCCCTCCTCCCAAATCTACGTTGAACCTACTCTGAATCTACGTTGAACCTACTCTGAATCTACGTTGAATCTACTCGTAGTCTACGCTGCACATACTCTGCCACTCTTCAATTGCCCTGAGGTGGAGTCTGCATCAACTTTGCGTTGGGACTCCGTTGGAAAACAAAATCAAACAAATCAAACCTAAAAAACTTAATTTTCTCGACCCAGAAGAATTTAGTCAATTTGCCACGCAGCCGCGTTCAAATTCAACGGCTGAATGCGACCGCTGATCCATGTAATATAATTGGGGTGGATGGATGATTATTCATTTTATAGATCATTAACACTTTATTTTAGTATTTTAGTATTTCTTTCAGCTTGGGCGCTATTATTTTTCTCTGCCGTTTTTCATGGTGATCTGTTTCGTATTGATTATATAATTATGTTTCGTTAGACGCCCGAAGGGGCCCTAGATGGACTAATACGTTGTGTTAGTTAGTCTAGTCCAACCTACGGTGGGAGAATTTGCGCTCTCCCTAGGCGCCTAATAAATGCCCGAGCACAGTTAAGCGTTTTGATGGCTAAATGGTGAAATGATGTACACGTTGATCTTAGAGAGCAAAAGTCTTGAATGGCACTTTACATGGAAGGGACGAAGCGAGTCGAGGAAGGTTGAGGAGAGTGGAGACTAGTCGACTGACTGGTGGGGCGATGACTCGAGACTATCCGAGGCTGGCCGAGACTAGGTGACCCAGGAGTGGAGGTGTTCGCGGGGCCCGGGGGACTTGAGGGACCCGGGGGCTTCAGGAATCCAGGGAACTCTGAAGATCAGGAGGATTTGGAGGGACCTACTTGGACCCTTCCGAGGCCCTTTGGGACACCCTTGAAACCCTTAAGGCCCCCCCCTGAGAAACTTTGGAAGCCGCTTGAGGCTCTTCTGAACCCTGGCACCCCTGGCTCCCCTTCCACACGCTGTAAAACCCATCCAGAGAAAAATGTATCTGTGAAATGCTTGAGTAGAGCAGTTGACCATTGCAGTCCACGGATTACTGGCGCAGAGGGCGAGGGTCGCGTGAAGGCAGGTCGAGGTGCGGCTAGATCAGTTGAAACGTGTTGAGGCGAGTCGAGTTGGGCGGGCGGCGAGCCGAGGCTGGCCGAGGTGATTAGAGAAAGCCGAGATGAGCTAAGACGAGGAGACCCGAGGAGCTCGGGCGACCCGGGGGACTTGGGGGACCTTCCGGGATTCGTAGGGCTCTTTTGGGACCAGAGACACCTGCCACCCCACTCCAACCCCAAAATGCTTGAGTGAAAAAAAAAATTGCTAGCGCAGAGACCTACTCTGTATCTGCGGTGAACCTACTCTGTATCTGCGGTGAACCTACTCTATATCTGCGTTGAACCTACTCTGTGCCTGCGTTAAACCTACTCTGTGCCTGCGTTAGACCTACTTTGTATCTGTGTTGGATCTACTCTGTGTCTGTGTTAGATCTACCCTGTGTCTGTGTATAACTTATTCTGTTCTATGTTGGAACTACTAGGAATCTGCGTTGAACCTGCTCGTAATCTTCACTGCACCTACTTTGCCACTCTTCAATTGCCCTGCGGGGGAGTCTACACTAATTTCGCGTTGGGACTCCGGTGGAACATGAAAGCAAATAATAGATAAATAAATGTATCTACGTTGAACCTACTCTGAATTTACGTTAAATCTACTCTGAATCTTCGTTAAACCTACTCTGAATCTTCGTTAAATCTACTCGGAATCTGCGTTGAATCTACACGTAATCTACGCTGCACCTATTTTGCCTCTCATCAATTGCGGGAGTCTGCATTAACTTCACGTTGGGACTCCGGTAGAAAACAGAAGCAGCTACTACTACTTCTACAACTACTACTACGAGGTAGCCTATTATGACTCGCGTTGAGACTCTGGTGGAAATGAGTCAAATCACGTTTAGTATACTGTGGAAATTTGCCCATAATCGAATTACACAGATGTGTGCTATTCAAACTAGTTGTTTGGGGTGTATGGATGATTATTCATTTTATAGATCATTGACACTTTCTTTTATTATTTTATTTTTTTTGCCTTTTTTTATGATAAACTTTCCATAGCTGATAATTTATAGAGGTGGGTTGAGACTAGGTGACTCAGGGAATCGGGGGTACTTGTGGGACCCGCGGGACTCGGAGGACCCGGGGTTTCGGGAACCCGGGGGACTTATAAGATCAGGAGGATTTGAGGGGATCCGCTTGGACTCTTCTGGGGCCTTTGGGACACCCTTGAGACCCTGTGGGACCCTCTTGAGAAACTGTGGGATCCTCTTGAGGCCCCTCTAAATCCTGGAAGCTCTGCTCACCCCTCCCTACGCTGTAAAACCAATACACAGAAGAATGTATACATGTGGAGTGCATGTGTAGAGGTATTAGTTATTACAGTCCAAAACATTGCTGACTCAAGAGGGGGAGAGCCGCGCCGAGGCTGGTCGAGGTGCGTCGAATTCAGTCGAAACATGTTGAGACTATTCGAGTTGGTCGCGAAGAGTCGAAACTGGCTGAAATAATTTGAGACAAGCAGAGATGAGCTAGGACGTGGGGACTCTATGGACCCGTGGAGCTCTGAAAAGCCGGAAACCCAAGATAAACCTGCCTTTTCTTTCCTCTTCATGTTCCTCAATTCCGTTTTATAAAATAATGTTTGTATAATTGTGCGGAAGCTCCTGTTAGTAATTAAGTAAATGAGCGTTTTTTCAGTCTGTGCTCGCTCGCGCGTGTGCGGACCATATGTAATGTATGTGGTTGACCTTTGCCGCGTAACTATAAGCCTTGTGATGCGTTGCGGTTGGAGTTAATCAAATTCATGAGGCCGTGTACCTTGTCCCAATTTTGACGATACTACCTGTGCGCACTGGCGTGCGAAAAATATTACTCCCTGAGGTTCTGAAGGGTGGAGGTGAGTATTTGTTATCGCCCTGAATAAATAAATTTTAATGTAACCGAACTAGGCCGTGTATTGCACTGCTGTTTGTGTAACCGTGAGCCTTGTACCTGACTCAACGATGCTGCCTTTACGCACTAGCGTGCGTACATATTACTCTTGAAGTTCTAAATGATTGGAGGCGTGGAGTTTAATTTCGTCTACCATGCTCAAATAAATAAAATGTATTGTGATTCGTTGCTGTCGGAGCAGACTTTGTCCGTGTAGCCGTAAACCTCCTACCGGTCTCTACCAAGCTACCTGTGCGGACTAGCATGCGAACAAATGTCATTTGAAGAACTAAATGATTAGAGTCGGGATTCGTTTTGTCTGAGCCTTCATCTTACCTGAAAAATGAAAACTATAGTAATTTAACTAGACCGCGCAGCTGTGAACCTCTTGCGCTGCTGTCGGAGCCGACTTAGTCAGAGTAGCCGTAAGCCTTGTACCAATCTCGACGATGCAACCTGTACTCACTAGCTCGCATACATATTACTCATGAAGTTCTAAATGATTGAAAGCGGAGGTCCGTTACGTCTCAACGTTATTCATGTGCGCACCAGCGTGCGTCTGACACGAGAAAAATGTTCAAATAGTTTTACTTTGACAACGTTCATTTCCTGCACACAAAGGTGTGCGAGCCTAGTGGAATCCATGATCACTGAGCCCTACGGGGGAGCTTTTTATGACAAATGTTAAGGCACTGGTGGAAATGAGGCCAAAATCAAATCAAACTCTTTTGATGTGGTGCAATCACTTTGTGCTAGATATGACACTTCTCCGCCTACACCCCCGTGTGTGCTATCAGTAGTTCGTTTTTCACAGAACAGACTTCCAGGAGGCACTGCTACCGATGTCTATATCATGTAGCGTTTTCATTGAATTGCAGATCATATGCGGGGTCGTCTTCCCATGAGCAGATTGCATACGTTCCTGCAACCTAAATTCGGATAACTCTTGTTTCAAACCTGTCTCCGAATACAAAACGAGAATTAAAAGGTGTCAAATTGGTGAATGCGACGGAGATGGTTATGATTTCATGTACTGCAGAAGAGACATAGATCACGGAGGAATAGAAAATCTGGTGTATTTTGACTTTACACCCACTGATGGAATCTATGGTTTCCCTTTTTTGACAGATGATAATTTTTCTCATAAGAAAGGGTTTTAATTTCTGCAATATCTTGTGTGATCCAAGTTACTTTTTTTAAATTGAAGAACTTTTTTTAGTGATGAAGAGAATTATTCCATGTAGAATGCATCGTTTTGAAATTTTCCACCTCGTTTATTACAATCATTGATGGGGGAAGCGATCAATAAAGAAGTCACTTTGATATCAATTGGCTTGCTCGAAGTGCTCCAGAGCTGTGATAACTCTGTATAACGAATTTGTGTCTTAACGCTCCCGTGACAAATAATAACGGAGAACCCTCGCCATAGCACAGATTGGTCCCTAGTTTGCGCTGGGACCTTAAACCGCACGTTTGCTTGCATTATCTATATTAATCTAAATTAAAGTAAACTCTGTAAAGCCGGTCAAGAGTCCTCTAATGTTAACTCCCTGGCCCCTGGCGCGAACCAGGGGGCCGATGGGGAGTCGGAAGAAACTCCATTCGGGAGGGACCAGCATCCCCTCCAGAACACCGGAGACCAAGACTACATCT
>SDVV010005237.1:0-19394 GCA_016164225.1 Gammarus roeselii | reverse complement strand
AAACAACTAGAACAACTAGAACAACTATAACACCTTAATCAACTAAAACACCTATAACAATTACAACAACCAAAACAACAATAACAACTAAAACAACTAAAACAACTAAAACAACTAAAACACCAGGAACAACTAAAACACCTAAAACAACTGAAACAACTAGAACAACTATAACAACTATATGAACTAAAACACCTAAAACAACTATAACAACTAAAACAATTAAACAACTTAGCCTACTAAAACAACTATAGCAACTAAACCAATAAAACTAATAAAATAACTAAACAAATAAAACACCTAAAACACCTAAACACCTTAAACACCTAAAACAACTAAACACCCTAAACAACTACAACACCTAAAACAACTAAAACACCTAAAACAACTGCCATATCTGGAACAACTAAACACCTATAACCACTAGAACCACTATAACAGCCATAACAATTAAAACAACTAAACAACTAAAACAACTAAAACAACTAAACAACTAAAACAACTAAGACAACTACAATAACTAAAACAACTAGAACAACTAAAACGACAAGAGCAACTAAAACAACTAAAACAACTAGAACACCTTGAACAACTAAAACACCTATAAAAACAACTCAAACACCAAAAAACAACTAGAACACCTAAACAACTAGAACAACTAAAGCAACTAAAGCAACTAAAACAACTATAACAACTAAACTAACTAAACGACTAAAACAGCTAAAACAACTATAACAACTAAAATACCAATAACAACTAAACAACTACAACAACTGAAACAACTAAAACAACTACAACACCTTTAACAAATATAACACCTAAAACAACTAAAACAACTAAAACAACTAAACAACTAAAACAACTAAACTACTAAAACAACTAAAACAACTGAAACAACTATAACAACTAAACAACTAAAACAACTAAAACAACTAAAACAACTAAAACAACTAAAACAACTAAAACAACTAAAACAACTACAACACCTAAAACAACTAAATCTTCTAAAACAACTAGAACACCTAAACCACTATAACAACTAAAACAACTAAAACAACTAAACAACTATAGCAACTAAAACAACTAAAACAACTAGAAAACCTTGAACAACTAAAACACCTATAAAAACAACTCAAACACCAAAAACAACTAGAACACCTAAAACAACTAGAACAACTATAACAACTATAACAACTATAACAACTAAAACAACTGAAACACCTAAAATAACTAAAACACATAGAACAACTAAACACCTAAATCACCTAAAACCTAAACCACCTAAAACACCTACAACACCCAAAACACCTACAACAACTTAAACACCTTAAACATCTACAACACCTATAACAGCTAAATTACCGAAAACAACTAAAACACCTATAACAACTAAAATACATACAACAACTAAAACACCTGAACCAACTAAAACACCTAAAACAACTATAACACCTAAAACAACTATAACGCCTATAATAATCAAAACACATTTAACAACTAAACACATAAAACAACTAAACACCTAAAACAACTTAAACAACTATAACAACTAAAACAACTAGAACAACTAAAACAACTCTAACAACTGAAACAACTTAAAACAACTAAAACAACTAAACAACTAAAACACCTATAATAACTAAAACACAAATAACAACTAAACACCTAAAACAACTGAAACACCCAAAACAACTGAAAAACCCAAAACACCTAAAACACCTTTAACACCTGAAACACATAGAACACCTAACCCAACTAAAACACCAAGAACAACTAGAACAACTAAAACAACTATAACAACTATACTCAACTTAAACAACTATAACACCCAAAACACCTACAACACCTAAAACAATTAAAACCCCTAAACAACTAAAACACCTATAACAACTAAAACACCTAGAACAACTACAACACCTAAGACCCATACAACACCTTAAACACCTAAAAACCTACAACACCTAAAACATCTATAATAACTAAAACACCTAAAACAACCATAACACCTAAATCACCTACAACAACTAAAACACGTATAACAAATAATACACCTAAAGCAACTAAAACAACCAAAACAACTATAACAACTAAGCAACTGAAACACCTATAACAACTAATACAACTAAAACAACTAGAACAACAAAAACAACTAAAACAACTAAAACAACTAAACAACTAAATCACCTAAAACAACTAAAACACCTAGAACACCTAACACACATAGAACAACTATAACACCTAAATAAACCAATACACCTAAAACAACTAAAAAAACTATAACAACTAAACAACTAAATCACCTATAACAACTAATACAACTGAAACAACTTAAACAACTAAAACAACTAAAACAACTAAACACCTAAAACAACTAAAACACCTTAAACAACTTAAACACCTAGAACAAATAAAACACCTAAATCACCTGAAACACCTAAACAACTAGAACATCTAGAATAGTTACAACACCTAATACAACTAGAACAATAAAACAACTGAAACAACTAAAACACCTATAACAACTAAAACACATACAACAACTAAAACATCTAGAACAACTAAAATAACTACAATAACTATTACAACTAAAACAACTAAACTAAAACATTTAAAACAACTAAAACAACTATAACAACTAAACAACCATAACACCTATAACACCTAAACACTTACAACAACTAAACCCCCAGAACAACTAATGCACCTAAACAACTAAGACAACTAGAACAACTAGAACAACTAAAACACATAAAACAACTAAAACACCTAAACTATTAGAACAACTTTAACAACTAAAACACCTATTACAACTAAACAACTAAAACAACTAGAACACCTGAAACTGCAACACATAAAACAACTAGAACACCTAAAGCAACTAAAACAACTAAAACAACTATAACAACTAGAGAAACTAAAACAACCATAACAACTAAACTAACTAAAACAACTAAAACGGCTATAACAACTATAACAACTAAAACAACTATAACAACTAAAACAACTATAATAACTGAAACAACTACAACAACTAAAACAACTATAACAACTAAAACAACTAGAATAAATAAACAACTAAAACACCTATAACAACTAAAACACCTAAAACAACTAGAACACCTAAAACAACATAAACAACTGAAACACCTAAACACCTAAAACACCTAAAACATCTAAAACATCTAAAACAGCTTAATCACCTAGACAACTAAAACAACTGATACAACTAAAACAACTAAAACAACTACAACACCTATAACAACTAAACACCTATAACAACTATAACATCTAAAACAACTAGAGCACCTAAACCACTATAAGAACTAAACCAACTAAAACAACTAAACAACTATATTAACTAAAACAACTCGAACAACTATAACAACTAAAACAACTAAAACAACTAAAACAACTGAAACAACAAAACAACTATAACACCTAAAATACCTATAACACCTATAAACAAACTCAAAACACCTAAAACAACTATAACAACTGAAACAACTATAACAACTAAAACAACTAAAACAACTAGAACAACTATAATAACTTATACAACTAAAACAACTATAACACCTGAAACAACTAAAACACCTAAAACACCCACAACAACTATAACACCTAAAACAACTGATACACCTAGAACAACTGAAACAACTAGCACAACTAAAACAACAAAAACAACTAAAACATCTAAAGCAACTAAACACCTATAACCACTTTAACCGATGTAACAACTAAAACATCTAAAACAACTAAAACAACTGCAACAACTAAAATATTTATAACAACTAAAACAACTAAAACAACTAAAACAACTAAACAAAATGAATAACTAAAAAAACTAGAAAACAACTAAAACACATATAACAACTGAACAACTGAAACACCTAACACATAGAATAACTAGAACACCTTCAACAACTAAGACAACTAAAACAATTAAAACAACTAAAACAACTATAACAACTCAAACAACCAAAACAACTAAAACAACTATAACAGCTAACACAACTATAACAACTAAAACTACTATGACAACTAACACAACTAAAACAACTCAACAACTATCACATCTAAAACAATTAAAAACAACTAAAATAACTAAAACAACTAAAACAACTATAACAACTATAACAACTATAACAACTATAACAACTCAAACAACTAAAACAACTAAAACAACTAAGACAACTAAAACAACTATAACAACTATAATCAACTAAAACAACTATAACACCCAAAACACCTGGAACACCTAAAACCACTATAACACTTATAACAACTAAAAGAACCATAACAACTATAACAACTATAACAACTATAACAACTATAACAACTATAACAACTCAAACAACTAAAACAACTAAAACAACTATAACAACTAAAACAACTATAACAACTAAAACAATTAAAAACAACTAAAACAACTTAAACAACTAAAAACAACTAAAACAACTATAACAACTATAACAACTATAACAACTCAAACAACTAAAACAACTAAAACAACTGTGACAAATGAATTAACTATAACAACTAAAACAACTTAAACAACTATAACACCTGAAACACCTGAAACAAATAAAACATCTAAAATAGCTAGAACAACTAGAACAACTAAAACAACTAAAACAACTTAAACAACTAGAAACAACTTAAACACATATAACAACTAAAACACCTAAAACAACTATAACAACTAACACATCTAAAGCAACTAAAAAACCTATAACCACGATAACCAATGCAACAACTAGAACAACTAAAACAACTACAATAACTAAAACAACTATAACAACTAAAACAACTAAAACAACTAGAACAACTAAAACACCTAAAAGAACTAAACACCTATAACAACTAGAACAACTGAAACAACTGAAACACCTAAAACAACTAAAAAAACTAAACAACTAAAACAACAGAAAACAACTGAAACAACAAAAACTACAAGAACACCAGAAAAACTAAAACGCCGAAACAACCAAAACACCTAGAACACCTAAAACACCTAGAACACCTAGAAACACCTAAAACACATAAAACACATATAACAACTAAAAAACCTATAACAACTAAAACACTTAGAACAACTATGACACATACAACAACTAAAACTCCTAAAACATTTATAACAACTAAAACAACTAAAACAACTAAAACAACCAAACAACTAAACAACTTAAACAACTGAAAAAGCTAAAACAACTATAACAACTAAACAACTATAACAACTTAAACAACTAAAACAACTATAACAACTAAAACAACTAAACAAAAAAAAACTAAAACAACTATAACAACTAAAACAACTTTAACAACTAAAACAACTAACACACTTAGAACATCTTTAACAACTATAACAACTAAGACAACTGAAACAAATAAAACAACTACAACAACTATGACAACTAAAACAACTAAAACAACTGGAACAACTAAAAAACTAAAGCACCTATAATATCTAAAACAACTATAACATCTAAAACATCTAAACAACTAAAACACCCATAACAACTATAACAACTAAAACAACTAGAACAACTAAAACAAATAAAACAACTAAAACAACCCAAGCAACTATAACAACTAAAACAACTAAAACAACTATAAACAACTATAACGACTAGAACGACTAAAATAACTAAAACAACTTATACAACTAAAACACCTAGAACAACTATAAGACATAAAACAACTATAACACCTATAACAACTGAAACAACTGAAACATCTAAACACCTAGAATACGTAAAACATCTAAAACATCTAAAACAGCTAAAACACATAAACACCTAAAACGAATAAATAACTAAAACAAGTAAAATAACTACAACACCTAAAACAACTAAAACACCTAAAACAACTATTACATCTAAAACAACTAGGACACCTAAACCACTATAACAACTAAAACAACTAAACAACTGAACAACTAAAATAACTGAAACAACTGAAACAACTAGAACACCTAAAAAACTAGAACACCTAAAACAACTAAAACACCTAAACAACTAGAACACCTTGAACAACTAAAACACCTTAAACAACTACAACACCTAAAACATATAAAACACCTTAAACACCTATAAACCTACAACACCTGAGACATCTATAAGAACTAAAACACCTACAACAACTAAAACACCCCAACAACTAATATACCTAAAACAACTAAAACAACTAAACAACTAAAACACACACAAAAAAACTAAAACACCTAAACAACTAAGACACCTACAACAGCTGAAACACCCAAAACACCTACAACAACTATAACACCTAAAACAACTAATACACCTAAAACAACTAAAACAACTATAACAACTAAAGCAACTATAACACCTAGAACAACTATAACAACTAAAACAACTAAAACAACTAGAACAACTAAAACAACTAAAACAACTGAAACAACTGTAACAACTTAAACACCTATAACACCTAGAACAACTATAACAACTAAAACAACTAAAACAACTAGAACAACTAAAACAACTAAAACAACTGAAACAACTGTAACAACTGAAACACCTATAACAACTAAAACTACTAAACAACTAAAACAACAACAAAAAAAACTTAAACAACTGAACAACTAAAACACACAAAAAACTAAAACACCTAAACAACTAAGACACCTATAACACCTAAAACATCTAGAACACATAAAAAAACTAAACACCTAAAACACACAAACAACTAAAACAACTAAAACAACTAGAAACAACTAAAACACATATAACAACTAGAACACATAAAACAACTATAACAACTAAAACATCTAAAGCAACTAAAACACCTATAACCACGATAACCAATGCAACAACTAAAACAACTATAACAACTAAACAACGAAAATAACTAAAACAACTAAAACAACAATAACAACTAAAACAACTAAAACAACTATAACAACTAAAACAACTATAACACCCAAAACACCTATAACAACTAAAACAACTACAACACCTATAACAACTATAGCAACCATAACAACTAAAACAACTGAAACGACTAAACAAACTAGTACAACTGAAACAACTATAAACAACTAAACAACTATAACACCTTAAACAACTAAAACACCTAAAAGAACTACAACACCTAAACTACTAAAACACATAAAACAACTAAATCACTATAACAACTGCAACACCAAAAATATATATAACACCTTAAACACCTAAAAAACTACAACACCTGAGACATCTATAACAACTAAAACCCCTACAACCACCATAACACCTATAACACCTAAAACACCTACAGCAACTAAAACACCTAACACAACTCATACACCTAGAACAACTAAAACAACTAAAACAACTAGAACAACTAAACACCTAAAACAACTAAACACCTATAACAACTAGAACAACTAAAACAACTGAAACACCGAAAACAACTAAAAAAACTAACAACTAAAACAACAGCAAACAACTAAAACAGTTAAAACAACTAAAACAACTAGAACACCAAGAAACTAAAACACTTAAACAACTAAAACACCTATAACACATAAAACACCAAGCACACCTAGAAACACCTATCACCTAAAACACCTATAACAACTAAAACACCTATAACAACTAAAACACTTAAAACAACTATAACACATAAACAACTAAAACTCCTAAAACAACTATAACAACTCAAACAACTAAAACAACTAAAACAACTAAACAACTAAACAACTTAAAGAACTGAAAAAGCAAAAACAACTAAACCAACTAAACAACTATAACAACTACTACAACTAAAACAACTATAACAACTAAAACAACTAAAAACAACAAAAAACTAAAACAACTATAACAACTAAAACAGTTATAACAACTAAAACGACTAACACAACTGAAACATCTATAACAACTATAACAACTAAGACAACTGAAACAACTCAAACAACTACAACAACTAAAACAACTAAAACAACTAAAACAACTAGAACAACTAAAAAAACTAAAGCAACTATAACATCTAAAACAACTAAATCATTTAAAACATCTAAAACAACTAAAACACCCATAACAACTATAACAACTAAAACAACTAGAACAACTAAAACAACTAAAACAACTAAAACAACTTAAGCAACTATAACAACTAAAACAACTAAAACAACTAAAAACAACTAGAACGACTAGAACGACTAAAACAACTAAAACAACTAATACAACTAAAACACCTAGAACAACTAGAACACATGAAACAACTATAACAACTGAAACAACTGAAACATCTAAACACCTAGAACACCTAAAACGTTTAAAACATCTAAAACAGCTAAAACACATAAACAACTAAAACAACTAAAACAACTACAACAACTAAAACAACTACAACACCTAAAACAACTAAAACACCTAAAACAACTATTACATCTAAAACAACTAGGACATCTAAACCACTATAACAACTAAAACTACTAAACAACTAGAACAACTAAAACAACTAGAACAATTTTAACAACTAAAACAACTATAACAACTGAAACAACATAAAAAAACTAGAAACACCTTAACACCTATAACACCTAAAAAAATAAAACACCTAAAACAACTTTAACAACTAAAACAACTGAAACAACTAAAACAACTAAAACAACTAAAACAACTATAACAACTATAACAACTAAAAAAACTAAACAACTAAAACACCTCAAATAGCTGAAACACCTACAACAACTATAACACATGAACAACTAATACACCTAAAACAATTAAAACAACTATAACAACTAAAGCAACTATAACACCTAGAACAACTAAAACAACTAAAACAACTAAACAACTATAACAACTAAAATAACTGAAACAACTAAAACAACTAAAACACCTAAAAAACTAGAACACCTAAAACAACTGAAACACCTAAACAACTAAATTACCTTGAACAACTAAAACACATAAAACAACTACAACACCTGAAACAAATAAAACACCTTAAACACCTAAACACCTACAACACCTGTGACATCTAAAACAACTAAAACACCTTGAACAACCATAACACCTATAACAACTAAAACACCTACAACAACTAAAACACCCCAACAACTAATAAACCCAAAACAACTAAAACAACTAAAACAATTAGAACAACTAAACACCAAAAAACAACTAAAACAAATAAACAACTAGAACAACTCAAACAACTCAAACAACTGAAACAACTGAAACACCTAAAACAACTACAACTAAACAACTAAAACAACAAAAAACAACTAAACCAACTTAACAACTAAACACACACAGAAAAACTAAAACACCTAAACAACTAAGACACCTATAACACCTAAAACATCTAAAACACATAAAAACACCTAAACACCTAAAACACATAAACAACTAAAACAACTAAAACAACTAAAACACCTAGAACAACTACAACACCTAAAACACATAGAACTTCTTTAAACACCTATAACACCTAGAAACACATATAAAATCTGTAACAACTATAACACCTAAAACAACCATAACACCTATGACACCTAAAACGCCTACAACAATTATAACACCAAAAACAACTAATACACTTAAAACGACTAAACAACTAAACAACTATAACAACTAAAGCAACTAAAACACCTACAACAACTAAAACAACTAGAACAACTATAACAACTAGAACACCTAAAACAACTACAACACCTATAATAACTATAACAACTAAAACAACTGAAACAACTATAACAACTAACACCTAAAACAACTGAAACAACTAAAACAACTAAAACAACTAAAACAACTATAACACCTATAACACCTAAAACAACTTAAACACATAAAATTACTAAACAACTAATCAACTAAAACAACTAAAACAACTGAAACAACTAAAACACCTATAACAACTAAAACAACTAAAACAACTAAAATACCTAAAACAAATAAAACACCTAAACAATCAGAACACCTATGACAACTAAATAACCTAAATCAACTAAAACACCTTAAACAACTACAACACCTAAAACACCTATATCACCTTAAACATCTAAAACACCTGAAACACCTAAAACATCTGAACAACTAAAACACCTAAAACAACCATAACACCTATAACACCTATAACACCTACAACAACTAAAACACGTATAACAACTAATACACCTAGAGCAACTAAAACAACCAAAACAACTATAACAACTAAACAACTGAAACACCTATAACAACTAATACAACTAAAACAACTAAAACAACTAAACAACTACAACAACTAAAACAACTAAACAGCCAAAACACCTACATCAACTAAAACACCTTGAACACCTAATACACATAAAACAACTATAACACCTAAATAAACTAATACACCTGACAACTAAAACAACTATAACAACTAAACAACTAAATCACCTATAACAACTAATACAACTTGATCAACTGAAACAACTAAAACAACTAAACACTTAAAACAACTAAAACACCTTAAACAACTTAAACACCTAGAACAAATAAAACACATAAAACACCTAAAACACCTAAACAACTAGAACATCTAAAATAGTTACAACACCTAAAACAACTAGAACGACCAAAACAACTAAAACAACTAAAACACCTATAACAACTAAAAAACCTACAACATCTAAAACCTCTAAAACAACTAGAACACCTATAACCACTAAAACCAATATAACAACTGAAACAACTAAAACAACTAAAATAACTAAAATCACTATCAGAACTTAATCAACTAAACAACTAAAACAACTAAAACAACTAAAACAACTATAACAACTAAACAACTATAACACCTATAACACCTAAAACACCTAGAACAACTAAAACTCCTATAACAACTAGAACAACAAAAAACAAATAAAACAACTATAACAACTAAAAAAACTAGAACAACTAGAACAACTAAAAATTAAAACAACTAGAACACCTTGAACAACTAAAACACCTACAACAACTAAAACCCCTAGAACAACTAATACACCTTAAAAACTAAATTAACTAAAACAACTAGAACAACTAGAACGACTAAAACACCTAGAACAACTAATACACCTATAATAAATAAAACAACTTAAACAACTGAAACAACTAGAACAACTAAAACAACTAAAACAACTGAAACAACTAAAACAACTAAAACAACAACAACAACTGAAACAACTGAAACAACTAAAACAACTAAACAACTATAACAACTAAAACAACTGAAACATCTAAAATAACTAAAACACCTAAAACAACTAAACACCTATAACAACTGAAACACCCAAAACAATTAAAACGCCTAGAACACCTACAACACCTTAAACACCTGAAACATATAGAACACGTAAACCACCTAAAACACCTACAACACCCAAAACACCTACAACAACTTAAACACCTAAAACATCTACAACACCTATAACAGCTAAATTACCGAAAACAACTAAACACCTATAACAACTAAAATACCTACAACAACTAAAACACCTGAACCAACTAAAACACCTAAAACAACTATAACACCTAAAACAACTATAACACCTATAATAACCAAAACACATTTAACAACTAAACACATAAAACAACTAAACACCTAAAACAACTAAAACAACTCTAACAACTAAAACAACTAGAACAACTGAAACAACTACATTAACTAAAACAACTAAAACACCTATAATAACTAAAACACATACGACAACTAAACACCTACAACAAGTGAAACACCCAAAACAACTATAACGCCTAAAACACCTAAAAAAACACCTTAAACACCTGAAACACATAGAACACCTAACCACCTAAAACACCTATAACTCTTAAAACACATAGAACACCTGAAAACCCTAATGCACCTAAAATACCTTCAACAACTAAAACACCTAAAAAAACTAAAACACCTACACAACTAAAACACCCTAAACAACTCTAGCACCTAAAACAACTAGAACACCTAAAACAATAAAAACACCTAAACAACTAAAACACCTATAACAACTAAAACACCTAATTAACTAGAACACCTATAACAACTAAAACACCTAAAACAACTACAACACCTAAAACACATATAACACCTTAGACATCTAAAAACCTACAACACCTAAAACATATATAGCAACTAAAGCACCTAAAACAACTAAAACACCTATAACACCTACAACAACTATAACACGTATAACAACTAATACACCTAGAGCAACTAAAATAACCAAAAGAACTTTAACAACTAAACAACTGAAACACCTATAACAACTAATATAACTAAAACAACTAAAACAACTAAAACAACTAAACAACTAAAACACCTACAACAAATAAAACACCTAGAACACCTAATACACATAAAACAACTATAACACCTAAATAATCTAATACACCCGACACAACTAAAACAACTATGACAACTAAACAACTAAATCACCTATAACAACTAATAAAACTGAAACAACTTAAACAACTAAACAACTAAAACAACTTAACACCTAAAACAATTAAAACACCTAAAACAATTAAAACACCTTAAACAACTTGAACACCTAGAAAAAATAAAACACCTAAAACACCTAAAACACCTACACAACAAGAACATCTAAAATATTTACAACACCTAAAACAACTAGAACAACTACAACAACTAAAACAACTAAAACACCTATATCAATTAAAACACCTACAACAACTAAAACATCTAAAACAACTAGAAGACCTATAACCACTACAACCAATATAACAACTGAAACAACTGAAACAACCAAAATAACTAAAATAACTAATACAACTAAATCAAATAAACAACGGAAACAACTAAAACAACTATATCAACCAAACAAACTATAACACCTATAACACCTAAAACACCCAAAAACAACTAAAACTCCTATAACAACTAGAACAACTAAAACAAATAAAACAACTACAACAACTAAAAAAAAAACAGAACAACTAAAACAACTAAAAACTAAAACAACTAGAACACCTTGAACAACTAAAACACCTCAAACAACTATAGCACCTAAAACAACTAAAACAACTAGAACAACTAGAACAACTAAAACACCTAGAACAACTAATACATCTAAATCAACTAAAACAACTAAAACAACTAGAACAACTAGAACAACTAAAACACCTTAATCAACTATAACACCTATAACAATTAAAACAACCAAAACAACTATAACAACTAAAACAACTAAAACAACTAAAACAACTAAAACACCTGGAACAACTAAAACACCTAAAACAACTGAAACAACTAGAACAACTATAACAAATATAACAGCTAAAACACCTAAAACAACTATAACAAATAAAACAACTAAACAACTTAACCAACTAAAACAACTATAGCAACCAAAACAAATAAAACCAATAAAATAACTAAACAACTAAAACACCTAAAACACCTAAACACCTTTAACACCTAAAACAAATTGAACAACTATAGCACATAAAACAGCTATAACACCTAAAACAACTATAACACCTAAAACAACTATAACAACTATAATCAACTTAAACAACTATTACACCCGAAACACCTACAACACCTAAAACAATTAAAACCCCTAAACAACTAAAACACCTATAACAACTAAAACACCTTGAACAACTACAACACCTAAAGCACATACAACACCTTAAACACTTGAAAACCTACAACACCTAAAACATCTATAATAACTAAAACACCTAAATCAACCATAACACCTATAACACCTACAACAACTAAAACACGTACAACAGTTAATACACCTAAAGCAACTAAAACAACCAAAACAACTATAACAACTAAACAACTGAAACACCTATAACAACTAATACAAATAAAACAACTAAAACAACAAAAACAACTAAAACAACTAAAACAACTATAACAACTAAACAACTAAATCACCTACAACAACTAAAACACATTGAACACCTAATACACATAAAACAACTATAACACCTAAATAAACCAATACACCTAAAACAACTAAAAAAACTATAACAACTAAACAACTAAATCACCCATAACAACTAATACAACTGAAACAACTTAAACAACTATAACAACTAAAACAACTAAACACCTAAAACAACTAAAACACCTTAAACAACTTAAACACCTAGAACAAATAAAACAGCTAAATCACCTGTAACACCTAAACAACTAGAACATCTAGAATAGTTACAACACCTAATACAACTAGAACAACTAAAACAACTGAAACAACTAAAACACCTATAACAACTAAAACACATACAACAACTAAAACATCTAAAACAACTAAAATAACTATAATAACTATTACAACTAAAACAACTAAACAACTATAACAACTAAAACAACTAAAACAACTATAACAACTAAACAACTATAACACCTATAACACCTAAACATTTACAACAACTAAACCCCTAGAACAACTAATGCACCTAAACAACTAAAACAATTAGAACAACTCGAACAACAACAACACCTAAAACAACTAAAACACCTAAACAATTAGAACAACTTTAACAACTAAAACACCTATTACAACTAAACAACTAAAACAACTAGAACACCTGAAACTGCAACACATAAAACCACTAGAACACCTAAAGCAACTAAAACAACTAAAACAACTATAACAACTAAAGAAACCAAACACAACTATAACAACTAAACTAACTAAAACAACTAAAACGGCTATAACAACTATAACAACTAAACCAACTATAACAACTAAAACAACCATAATAACTTAAACAACAAACACAACTAAAACAACTAAAACAACTAGAACAAATAAACAACTAAAACACCTATAACAACAAAAACACCTAAAACAACTAGAACACCTAAAACAACATAAACAACTAAAACACCTAAACACCTAAAACACCTAAAATATCTAAAACATCTGAAACAGCTTAATCACCTAAACAACTAAAACAACTGATACAACTAAAACAACTAAAACACCTATAATAACTAAAACACCTATAACAACTATAACATCTAAAACAACTAGAACACCTAAACCACTATAAGAACTAAACCAACTAAAACAACTAAACCACTATATTAACTAAAACAACTAGAGTAACTATAACAACTAAAACAACAATAACAACTAAAACAACTGAAACAACTAAACAACTATAACACCTAAAATACCTATAACACCTATAAACAACTAAAACACCTAACACAACTATAACAACTGAAACAACTATAACAACTAAAACAACTAAAACAACCAGAACAACTATAATAACTTAAACAACTAAAACAACTATAACACCTGTAACAACTAAAACACCTAAAACACCCACAACAACTATAAAACCTAAAACAACTAAAACACCTAGAAGAACTGAAACAACTAGCACAACTAAAACAACTAAAACAGTTATAACAACTAAACAAATAAAACAAATAAAATAACTAAAACAACTAAAACAACTAAAACAACTAAAACAACTAAAACAACTAAAACAACTAAAACAACTAAAACAACTAAAACACTTATAACAACTAAAACAACTAAAACATCTAAAACAACTAAAACAACTAAACAACTATAATATGTTGTACAACTAAAACAACTGTAAAACAACTAAAACAACTAAAACAACTGTAAAACAACTTAAACAACTAGAACAACTAAAACAACTACAACAACTAAAACACCTAGAACAACTATAACAACTAAAACAACTAGCACAACTAAAACAACTAAAACAACTATAACAACTAAACAAATATAACAAATCAAATAACTAAAACAACTAAAACAACTAGAACAACTAAAACAACTAAAACAACTAAAACAACTAGAACAACAAGAACAACTAGAACAACTAGAACAACTAAAACACCTATATAACTAAAACACATAGAACAACTGGAACACCTAAACAACTAAAACACCTAAAACAACTAAACACCTCAAAAAACTGAAACGGTTAAAACTACTACAACACCAAGAACACTTGAAACACATAGGACACCTAAACCACCTAAAACACATATAACACCCAAACACCAACAACTAGAACACCTAAAACAACTGAAACACCTATAACAACTAAAAAACCTAGAAAAACCAGAACACCTAGAACAACTGAAACACCTACAACAACAAAAACACCAACAACAACTATAACACCTAAAACACCTGAACACCTAAACACCTAAACACATAAAACAACTAAACACCTATATAAATTAAAACACATAAAACAACTAAAACAACTGAAAAACTAAAACACCTAAACAACTAAAACACCTAAACCAACTAAACACCTAAAACGACTAGAACAACTAAACAATGAAACACCTAAATCAACTAAAACAACTAAAACACATTAAAACACTAAACTACTAGGACAACTAAACAACTAAAACAACTCAAACAACTAAAACACCTAGAACAACTAAAACACCTCAAACAACTAAAACGCCTAAAACACCTAAAACACCCATAACACCTATAACACCTATAACACCTAAACACCTATAACACCTAAAACAACTAGAACACATACAAAAACTAAAACAACTATAACGACTTGAACAACTAAAACAACTAAAAAAACTAAAACAGCTGAAACAACTATAACAACTAAAACAACTATAACAACTGAAACAACTAAAACAACTAAATAACTATAACAACTAGAACAACCAAAACAACTGGAACAACTGAAACAACTATAAAAACTCAAACAACTAAAACAACTAAACACTTATAGCAACTATATTACCTAAAACAACTAGAACATCTACAACAACTAAAACACATATAACCACTATAACCACTATACAACTAAAACAACTAAAACAACTAAAACAACTATAACAACTAAACAACTAAAACAACAAAAAACAACTAAAACAACTATGTCAAACTATAACAACTATAACAACTAAAACACCTAAAACACCTAAAACAACTAAACAACTATAACAACTAAAACAACTGAAAGAACTATAACAACTGAAACAACTAGAACAACTAGAACAACTAAAACAACTAAACAACTATAACAACTCAAACAACTATAACAACTAAGACAACTAAAACAACTAAATTAACTAAAACAACTAAAACAACTAAGACAACTAAACGACTAAAACAACTGAAACAACTAAAACAACTAGGGACAACTAAACGACTGAATCAACTATAACACCTAAAACAACTATTACACCTAAAACAACTAGCAAATAAAACAATTGAAACACCTATAACAACTTAACACCTAAAACAGCTAAAACGTTTGAAACAACTAAAACAACTAGAACAACTAAAACAACTGAAACAACTAAAACAACTGTAACACCTAAAACAACTATAACAACTAAAACAACTAGCACAATTAAAACAACTAAAACAACTATAACAACTAGAAAAAAAAACTAAACAACTAAAACACCTAGAACACCTAAAACACATAAAACAACTATAACACATACAACAACTAGAACAACTAAAACAACTAAACAACTGAAACAACTAAAACAACCAAGAAACTAAAACTCCTGAAACACCTATAACAACAACAACTAACAACTAAAACACATACAACAACTATAACACCTAAAACAACTATAACACCTAAAACAACAATAACACCTAAAAAAAATTAGAATACCTATAATAACTAAAACACATATAACAACTAAACACATAAAACAACTAAACACCTAAATCCACTAAAACACATTAAACAACTATAACAACTAAAGAAACTAAAACAACTATAACAACTAAACTAACTAAAACAAATAAAACGGCTGAAACAACTATAAAAACTTAAACAACTATAACAACTATATTAACTGAAACAACTAGAACAACTAAAACAACTAAAACAACCAAAACAACTAGAACAAATAAACAACTAAAACAGCTATAACAACTAAAACACCTAAAACAACTAGAACACCTAAAACAACATAAACAACTAAATCACCTAAACATCTAAAACACCTAGAACATCTAAAACATCTAAAACAGCTTACACACCTAAACAACTAAAACAACCGATACAACTAAAACAACTAAAACAACTACAACACCTATAACAACTATAACACCTAAAACAACTAAAACATCATAAACAACTAGAACACCTAAACCACTATAAGAATTAAAACAACTAAAACAACTAAACAACCTTATTAACTAAAACAACTAGAACAACTATAACAACTATAACAACTAAAACCACTAAAACAACTACAACAATTAAAACAACTGAAACAACTAAACAACTATAACACCTAAAACAACTATAAGAACTGAAACAACTATAACAACGATAACAACTAAAACAACTATAACAACTATGACAACTTAAACAACTAATACACCTAGAACAACTGAAACAACTAGCACAACTAAATCAACTAAAACAGTTATAACAACTAAACAAATAAAACAAATAAAATAACTATAACAACTATAACAACTAAAACAATTAAAACAACTTAAACAACTGAAACAACTATACCAACTAAAACATCTATAACAACTAAAACAACTAAAACAACTATAACATTTAGTACAACTGAAACAACTGTAAAACAACTAAAACAACTGGAACAACTAAAACAACTAAAACAACTGTAAAACAACTTAAACAACTAGAACAACTAAAACAACTATAACAACTAAAACATCTATAACAACTATAACAACTAAAACAACTAGCACAACTAAAACAACTAAAACAACTATAACAACTAAACAAATAAAACAAATAAAATAACTAAAACAACTAAAACAACTAGAACAACTAAAACAACTAAAACAACTATAACAACTAAAACAACTATAACAACTAAAACACCTATATAACTAAAACACAAAGAACAACTAGAACACCTGAACAATTAAAACACCTAAAACATCTCAAACAACTGAAACGGTTAAAACAACTACAACACCTAGAACACTTGAAACACATAGAACACCTAAACCACCTAAAACACCTATAACACCCAAACACCTACAACAACTAAAACACCTAAAACAACTGAAACACCTATAACAACTAAAAGACCTAGAACAACTAGAACACCTAGAACAACTAAAACACCTACAACAACTAAAACACCTATAACAACTATAACACCTTTAACAAATAAAACACCTATAACAACTAAAACACATATAACAACTGAACACATAAAATAACTAAACACCTAAACACCTAAACACATAAAACAACTAAACACCCAAATAAACTAAAACACATAAAACAACTAAAACAAATACAACAAGTAAAACAACTATAACAACTTAAACAAATAAAACAACTAAAACAACTAATACAGCTGAAACAACTATAACAACTAAAACAACTATAACAACTGAAACAACTAAAACAACTAAACAACTATAACAACTAAAACAACCAAAACAACTGAAACAACTGAAACAACTA